>WBZZ01000576.1:35000-100226 GCA_019918135.1 Paulinella micropora
GAACAAGAGCAGGCCGCGGACGAAGAAGAAGACGAAGAATCTGAACCGCAATCCAGGAAGAGGAAGAAAGTGAGTAAAGGCAAAGACGAGGAAGAAAGTGGAGAGGAAGAAAGTGGAGAGGAACGCAAGAACAGCGGGAAGCGTCCACCACCACCCAAGAAGAAGCAGAAAGGTAACTGAAGAGGAACAAGAAAAAGAATAGTCCTGCGCGCTTATTGTTATGGTTTTTCTCTGCAGTTAGTTGTGCTTGTAGGAGTCCAACGTAGCTCTTGCAAGGAGGGGAAACAGCCCGAGACGTCGGACGAGGAAGACGACGAGGAAGAAGATGAGGAGGAAGATTACGTGCCGCCGGGCAAGAAAGAGAATTCGAAGACAGCAATTACAAAGGAAGGTAACTTTCTTTTTAGTCGAAGACTACGTATCACTACATAGTAAGTGCCCATCACTACATAGTAAGTGCCCATCACTACATAGTAAGTGCCCATCACTACATAGTAAGTGCCCATCACTACATAGTAAGTGCCCATCACTACATAGTAAGTGCCCATCACTACATAGTAAGTGCCCATCACTACATAGTAAGTGCCCATCACCACAGCAGAGGAGTGCTTGTTGACAGGTGGGAAGAAGAGTAAGGCACAGCAGAAATCGAAACAAAAGGGAGCTGGAAAGGAAACTGGGAAGGGGAAGAAAAAAAAGGACGCTCCAGAAATCATTGAATTCAAGCGTGACCTGGTCCCCCCCCCCACCCACCCACCTTTACTAGTAAGAATAATCGTATAGAGTCACTATTGGTTGTATGTTAGCTGGTGGTAAGTGCGCGTTGGGTAAAAGAACATTCTGACCCTGCTCGCGAGAATGTTAGTTCGCGTGCACGCAAGCCACGCTTGCTGGACTGTGGATTCTTCTCTCTTGTTCGTATTCCCGGCGCCTCCGGATTGGGAGTTGCAGTTGTCCCCAAACATCCCAACTGGTTTGGATCTCTGTTATGTCACGCGAACACATTGTTGCTCAGGTACGATGGTGTCTGGACTAGTTCCCAGAAACGAACACTTGGGTATAGGTATGTCCTTGGTATCGAGGAGGGTGGAGTTTTGCTTGTTGTACCCCAATATATGCGTCATGAAATAGTTAGTCAGTGCCAAAAAAATCTGGAAGCGGGGCATGAGGCATTGAAAAAGGGTGGAGGTTTATTACTTCAACACAGCGATCTTCCCAATTGCGAATTTTTGGTCTTTGGGAACTCAAAATCAACGTATAAAGTGCACGTTCAATCGTTACAGGATTTTTTTTGTGGACAACCGCTTACGGTTTCTTACAGTCGTTCTTATCGCGGGTGGTTTCTGGAGCGCTATGGACATAAGCTCGATCGCTTACAGTGGGCAACACTGACTCCGTTCCTGTGAGTCCCTGGTCACTTGGCAGTGATGATTACTAAATTGATAGTGAAAGCCACATAGTATGTAGTGATGGTCACTAGTGATGGTCACTTACAAGTTAGTGATGGTCACTTAGGGTTAGTGACGGTCACTTAGAGGTTAGTGATGGCCACTTAGATTTTAGTGATGATCACTTAATCCATAGCATGTCAAGAGGAATAGTGATTAATAATAATAGTAATAATAATAATAATATGTATGTATCGTCTGCCAATTGCTGAGCCAAAAGGCCATGTGCATCCAGTCCTCCATTCCATAAGGAAAGTCTCCACACCAATCGGTGGAATAAAGGAAGTGACGGCATAGAACATTTCTCTAGGAGCATTATACCAATCAGCCCATGGAAAGGGACCGATGGCCTATGTACTCCCCAAATAATAATAATAATAATAATAATAATAATAATAATAATAATAATAATAATAATAATAGTGCTTCTCTGTCAATGGCTGATGCATTTCTGCACATGCGCCTCCATCGTCTCACCCGTGAGGGGAGTACGAAGAATTGACGATAAGCTCTAATGACACCCCCGCAAGGGCAGTTCCAACACTTCCAGACGGGCCGGTATGTTCAATGAAAATACTGGTCCAGAAATAGACCGGTTGTTCAATGAAAATGCTGGTGGCACCGACGGGAATCGAACTGGCGTAAGGGCCCAGATGGTAGAACTTGACCACTGGGCTATCACGGTGTCCAATAATAATAATAATAATAATAATAATAATAATAATAATAATAATAATAATAGTAATAATAGACTTATCAGTCAATTGGCCTTTGATCCTGTCTGACATGTGCCTCAATTGAATTATAATAATAATAATAATAATAATAATAACAATAATAGTGCTTCTCTGTCAATGGCTGATGCATTTCTGCACATGCGCCTCCATCGTCTCACCCGTGAGGGGAGTACGAAGAATTGACGATAAGCTCTAATGACACCCCCGCAAGGGCAGTTCCAACACTTCCAGACGGGCCGGTATGTTCAATGAAAATACTGGTCCAGAAATAGACCGGTTGTTCAATGAAAATGCTGGTGGCACCGACGGGAATCGAACTGGCGTAAGGGCCCAGATGGTAGAACTTGACCACTGGGCTATCACGGTGTCCAATAATAATAATAATAATAATAATAATAATAATAATAATAATAATAATAATAGTAATAATAGACTTATCAGTCAATTGGCCTTTGATCCTGTCTGACATGTGCCTCAATTGAATTATAATAATAATAATAATAATAATAATAATAACAATAATAGTGCTTCTCTGTCAATGGCTGATGCATTTCTGCACATGCGCCTCCATCGTCTCACCCGTGAGGGGAGTACGAAGAATTGACGATAAGCTCTAATGACACCCCCGCAAGGGCAGTTCCAACACTTCCAGACGGGCCGGTATGTTCAATGAAAATACTGGTCCAGACGGATCGGTATGTTCAATGAAAATACTGGTGGCACCGACGGGAATCGAACTGGCGACAGGGCCCAGATGGTAGAACTTGACCACTGGGCTATCACGGTGTCCAATAATAATAATAATAATAATAATAATACTATATCTGAGGCGTACTGATGCAGCTAATGGCATATCCTCAACGGACATAAGCCTCCAATACCCTTGTTCGAGGTCCTCCACCCCCCCGTGTCAGTCTCTCGCCTGATGATCGGGGCCACCGATGGAGCTCCTGAGGGCAAGACTGCACTAAGCCGAGGTTATTCCGCAGTCCCAGCAACCTCTTGCAAGACGTCACCGAATGTGCAAGTGCATACACCAAGCGCGGTTGCTAGAGCTGCCTCGAAACCCCACCCATAACAATCTGGTGTCTGCTGGGTCCTGGGCTATCAACCAGCATATGCGGAGTTTAAGATCTTTTACGCGCGCAACGACCCTCCTCCCCAGCATCTACCACCAAAGGGTTATGAGTTGGCGTCACAGTTTAACGCCTTGAGGCCATTGGGCTGGAACTCTGTTTAGCAAGTGTGACTAGGTTTTTTCATCGGGATTTCCCTCAAATATGTCACAGTCAACACTCCAAAATAATAATAATAATAATAATAATAATAATAATAATAATAATAATAATAGTGCTTCTCTGTCAATGGCTGATGCATTTCTGCACATGCGCCTCCATCGTCTCACCCGTGAGGGGAGTACGAAGAATTGACGATAAGCTCTAATGACACCCCCGCAAGGGCAGTTCCAACACTTCCAGACGGGCCGGTATGTTCAATGAAAATACTGGTCCAGAAATAGACCGGTATGTTCAATGAAAATACTGGTGGCACCGACGGGAATCGAACTGGCGACAGGGCCCAGATGGTAGAACTTGACCACTGGGCTATCACGGTGTCCAATAATAATAATAATAATAATAATAATAATAATAATAATAATAATAATAGTAATAATAGACTTATCAGTCAATTGGCCTTTGATCCTGTCTGACATGTGCCTCAATTGAATTATAATAATAATAATAATAATAATAATAATAACAATAATAGTGCTTCTCTGTCAATGGCTGATGCATTTCTGCACATGCGCCTCCATCGTCTCACCCGTGAGGGGAGTACGAAGAATTGACGATAAGCTCTAATGACACCCCCGCAAGGGCAGTTCCAACACTTCCAGACGGGCCGGTATGTTCAATGAAAATACTGGTCCAGACGGATCGGTATGTTCAATGAAAATACTGGTGGCACCGACGGGAATCGAACTGGCGACAGGGCCCAGATGGTAGAACTTGACCACTGGGCTATCACGGTGTCCAATAATAATAATAATAATAATAATAATACTATATCTGAGGCGTACTGATGCAGCTAATGGCATATCCTCAACGGACATAAGCCTCCAATACCCTTGTTCGAGGTCCTCCACCCCCCCGTGTCAGTCTCTCGCCTGATGATCGGGGCCACCGATGGAGCTCCTGAGGGCAAGACTGCACTAAGCCGAGGTTATTCCGCAGTCCCAGCAACCTCTTGCAAGACGTCACCGAATGTGCAAGTGCATACACCAAGCGCGGTTGCTAGAGCTGCCTCGAAACCCCACCCATAACAATCTGGTGTCTGCTGGGTCCTGGGCTATCAACCAGCATATGCGGAGTTTAAGATCTTTTACGCGCGCAACGACCCTCCTCCCCAGCATCTACCACCAAAGGGTTATGAGTTGGCGTCACAGTTTAACGCCTTGAGGCCATTGGGCTGGAACTCTGTTTAGCAAGTGTGACTAGGTTTTTTCATCGGGATTTCCCTCAAATATGTCACAGTCAACACTCCAAAATAATAATAATAATAATAATAATAATAATAATAATAATAATAATAATAATAATAATAATAATAATAGTGCTTCTCTGTCAATGGCTGATGCATTTCTGCACATGCGCCTCCATCGTCTCACCCGTGAGGGGAGTACGAAGAATTGACGATAAGCTCTAATGACACCCCCGCAAGGGCAGTTCCAACACTTCCAGACGGGCCGGTATGTTCAATGAAAATACTGGTCCAGAAATAGACCGGTATGTTCAATGAAAATACTGGTGGCACCGACGGGAATCGAACTGGCGACAGGGCCCAGATGGTAGAACTTGACCACTGGGCTATCACGGTGTCCAAATCATAATAATAATAATAATAATAATAATAATAATAATAATAATAATAATAATAATAATAATAATAATAGTGCTTCTCTGTCAATGGCTGATGCATTTCTGCACATGCGCCTCCATCGTCTCACCCGTGAGGGGAGTACGAAGAATTGACGATAGGCTCTAATGACACCCCCGCAAGGGCAGTTCCAACACTTCCAGACGGACCGGTATGTTCAATGAAAATACTGGTGGCACCGACGGGAATCGAACTGGCGACAGGGCCCAGATGGTAGAACTTGACCACTGGGCTATCACGGTGTCCAAATAATAATAATAATAATAATAATAATAATAATAATAGTGCTTCTCTGTCAATGGCTGATGCATTTCTGCACATGCGCCTCCATCGTCTCACCCGTGAGGGGAGTACGAAGAATTGACGATATGCTCTAATGACACCCCCGCAAGGGCAGTTCCAACACTTCCAGACGGACCGGTATGTTCAATGAAAATACTGGTCCAGACGGACCGGTATGTTCAATGAAAATACTGGTGGCACCGACGGGAATCGAACTGGCAACAGGGCCCAGATGGTAGAACTTGACCACTGGGCTATCACGGTGTCCAATAATAATAATAATAATAATAATAATAATAATAATAATAATAATAATAATAGTGCTTCTCTGTCAATGGCTGATGCATTTCTGCACATGCGCCTCCATCGTCTCACCCGTGAGGGGAGTACGAAGAATTGACGATAAGCTCTAATGACACCCCCGCAAGGGCAGTTCCAACATATAATAATAATAATAATAATAATAATAATAACAATAATAATAATAGTGCTTCTCTGTCAATTGCTGATGCAAATCTGCACATGCGCCTCCATCGTCTCACCCGTGAGGGGAGTACGAAGAATTGACGATAGGCTCTAATGAAACCACACCACGGGCTCACCTCGCTCCCTGATACTTGGTCGTTTCGCCTTGCTCGACGTGTAAATGGGCATGATTTCCGTCTTGCCGGGCTTCAAGTTGACTTCCAGCCGGTAATCTTCCGCGAACTTGGCCACAACATTGACCATCTTCTGGAGCTCGGTGCGACTGTGAGCGATGAGGGCCACGTCGTCCGCGTATAGAAGTGCCTTGATGTCGTTCAGCCGCTTCACATGCGTGATCTTGAGGGCACTCGCCAGCCGATCACACAGCTCATCCATAAAGACGTTGAAGAGTGTGGGAGAGAGAGGGGACCCCTGTTGGACCCCTACACCCTCCAGTACTTCGGGGGTGAGTGCTCCATCAACTAGCACTTGCGACGAAGTCTGCTCGTAGGACCTGCGTAGCGTGCGCCAGAACTTGCCCCTTACACCCAGCTTCCAGAGCCTCTCAAATAGGCCATCTCTCCAAACAGACGGGAAAGCCTTGCGTAGATCGACGAACAGGACATACGACTCCCGCTTCTGCTGCTGACGCCCCTTCAACCTCTGCCAAAGGGTAAAGACCTGATCCGTAGTGCGACGCCCCGGGCGGAAGCCTCCCTGCTCTGGACGTAGCTTATCCGGGCCATCCACGAAGAGCGTTAGACGAGTAGCTAATAAGGACAGATACAGCTTACCAAGGCAACTAATAATCGAGATATCCCTCCAGTTGTCAGGATCCGTAGGATCCCCACCCTTGGGGATATTGACGATGATTCCCTTGCCCCAAGCTTTTGGAGTCCTCTCGGCTTCTCGAATCCAGTTGAAGTACTGCGTTAAGTAGCCATTGATGTAAGCGCCGCCATACTTGAGCATCTCATTCTTCACTTTGTCCTCGCCACAAGCTTTGTGGTTATTCAGGGCACGTTGCCTTGCAAGGACCTCCTCTTGCGTGAACGGCTTGTCCAGCTCTTCGCAAGTGTCTTCACCTACTTCGTGCTCCTTCATAGCCCGGGCCACCTCATCTCTGAAGCGATCGTTCCAGTGGAACTGCCGCTTAGCTTCGGCTTCCTCCCACTCCAGCGAGCCTGCTTCTGCACAGCACTCCACCACAACAGTCGCACTTGCCGGATTTTCCCGTGGCTTCACCGAATTTTTCCGAAATTCCTCCCACCGAGCGACCTTTTCCGGCAGCGTACACGCCAGTGAGCCATCCTCCCTTTGCACCGGCGCGGAGACCTTCGTTCTGCGTGCCCCGCCAAGCCGCTTCGCGAGTAGCCAAAAGCGCTTTGAGTATTGCTCGCGTTGACATTTGACCGCTTCTTCCTGCACTTGCTTGAAGGAGGCGGACTTCTTGGCCCGAGTTGCCTTCCGAATTTGCTTGCGGAGCCGTAGCCAATTCAGACGGGCTTCCGCATTCGATTCATCCCTCCTGTATGCTGCGTAGGCCTCCCGGCGCTGTTGAATGAGCTCCTTTAGCTCCCCGTCGAACCAATTGTTGGTGAAACGGGGTCGTATACATCTGGAGCCAAGGACCCGGTGCGCCGCCATTCGGAAGGACTGCGCCACTCGCTCGGTGACGTCATCTACCACCCGTTGGCTGTCGGCACCACCCGATAGGTCAAGCTCAGGCAGCTGATGCACTCCAAGCTTCTGTAGGCAATGCTGGAATACGTCATCGAACTTGTCGCGTAGATAATCCAGCGCTTGCTTCGCAGCGTGATCATTACCCGAGACACCAGCACCAATAAGCTTATCAACACGAAAGGACCTGTAAGGTTTTGCAGCCCGCTTTGGTCGGCGCTGGCCGCTCCACGTCAGTTCGGCCCATATTGCCTTGTGGTCCGTATCAAGATCATCGTCGCATACTCCGAACTTTGCTCCAGATGCCAAGCCAGGCGACGCGCAGATGTAATCGAGGAGGTGCTTGCCTGTGCCCATGCCGCGCTGCTCACGCCGGGACCACCAGTAGGACCCTTCCACTGGGCACGAGAAGCCGCTCAGATTTCGCAGGCCCGTAGCGACGAGGACAGCCGCGAGTCTCTTGCCGTTCTCCGAACGTACCGGTGCTCCCTTATCATCGACCTCCCCGTGCTGACCGACGATGCCCTCCTCTTTTCGGCTGCATGCCGGCCCGAGCTTCGCGTTGGCATCCGCCACCGTGACCACAAGACCTTTGGCTCCAAAAAAAGCTATAGCTGCCTGCCAGGCCGCATACGCCTCTGACGACTCTTCTTCCTGCGTTTCCTGGGGAAAGTAGCCGTTGCCCACATAGATATCCTGAGCGCCGGTAACACCCGAGGCGATACGCAGCTACACTTGCTGCCGGTGGTCGACGGGGGCTGATACCAGGTTGCAATACGGACCAAGGAAGTTAGCCACCGCGAATAGAACCCCACCCTTGCAGCGATTTTTCTCGCTGACCTCCGCAGGTTTTCCAAAAATCCGGAATCCATCCAGGCTGCATTTGGAAAGTTGCTTCTTGCCCATGCGGTGCTCCTGAGCCCCGATGACTAGCCAGCCCTCGTGCTTGTAGAATGATGCCCATTCCGCCGTGCCTACGTTGTCGTATCCCGTTTTACCCTGCCAGTTGTGACTCGCGACGAGTAGCTTGAAGCCGGTATCGAACTGCTTGGAGCGGTGCTTCTTGGCTCGTTTCCGGACCCGACGGCCGCGCTTGGCTTCCGCCCTCGTGCTGCCCCCCTCTGCAGGTACTTGCGCAGGTTGGTCCCCCACTGCACTGGCCGCCGAATGCAGGGGCACCACATGATGTCAGACACACACTTAGGTGCATCGGCAGCCAATTCCGAAGACACCACCTGCACATCATCGACACATTCTTCATGCAGAGGCAAGACGCGATATCCCGTCGCAGCTTCCTCCTTCCGGACCGCCGCTTCCCCACGCAGATGGATGCGAATAAGCCTTCGGACACGTTCCCTGTCCCTGAACCTGCGCCCAAGGGCCACATTGACCCCTCTGCCGAAGAATTTGAGATGTTTGAATTGCTGCAACGCCGTCTGCCTGCTGTCATCGTCCTCGTAGACCAGCTCCAGGTGACGAGACATTCGCTGGCCTTGCCACTCCATTACCGGGACCACCAGACCAAGACCGCTCATTTTGGAGGCGATCTCCTGTAGATTGGCGCGTTCTGAGAGCCCCCAGACAATCAGATTACGCCCGTCCTTGTCGTACCGATCTAGCCGCCGGTACCGTCGAGGCGGCGGTGCCATCTGCCATATAGCGCCGCTCGCCTTATGTTGAAGCGCCGACCCGTGTGCCAGGTTTGGGGAGGAAGGATGAGGCGCAGCTAAGATAGCCTCTCCACGTGGTTCAGGAATTCCGTCATATACGCGAGCCCTCATCCTCCCATCCTGGGACATCGGGCCAGAGCCCGTCGAAGAGGCATTCCCACGGGGATTGTCCAGGTCTTCGGCGATTCTACCTTGTCCCATAAGGGCCACAGTGGTAGCTCCGTGCTTCGCGTATTTGCAATCCATTGAGAGTAGTAGACGGCCAATGTCGCTGGCCATCACCGCCGCGCCTCTTTACGCCGAGGAAAGCGCCCGCCCATGCAAATAGCATCGGCGGTATCTGCAACACACACTACACGCATTTCCGCCGGTGTCACTGGACGCTGCCGCGTCGCTTCGTGCCCTTCGGCGCCCGCCAGCACCCCCAGCATCGCCAGAACCTGCCTCACGCACTACACACACTCTCCATCGCATCGCCAACGCCTCTACTCTCATGCCTTATGGACTTTCAGCTGCTCCTAACAATACACATCATGAGGTACGGGTGTCCCCGAGTGGAGCCAGATCGGACGGCGTGCCGCTGAAACTCCTTCCCCCACGTGGGTATAGAAGGCGCGAACCTAGCGGTACCTATAGGGTCTTACAGACAAGTATAGTAATCCCAGCCGAAGCTGCTCAGTTAGAAATGCAACGGTGGAGGGTGTGACTGCATGGGGCAAGGCACGGCAACGCAGCAAGGCACTGGCAAGGCATTGGGACCGACTGAAGCCCCTCTCCAACGTGCGCTCATCATGTGTTCCAGTTAGGCAACCCCGAAGAAGCGAAGATAGGGAGGAGACAAAACCCAGATAGGATGAAGATAGGATTAACATGAAGCCGAAATGGAGCCGAGTTGGAACAGGTCAACTTGGCCCCAACTCGGCTCAATGTGAATCCTATCTTCAACCCATCTCGGTACTGTTTCCTCCGAATGCTCACCTCAACAAGATCACCAAACCGGAACTGGAAGCCCCCAGGCATTTACTCGGCAGGAAATTCGGCAAAAATGGGCTAACCAGGAAACCAGACCCAAACCAACAGCCAAGAAAAACGAGCCAACCAACAATCTGACAGACAACCCCACAACCTGCCTGGCCGAACCCCTACCGAGTAAATGCCCAGTTGAGAGTTGCGCATATCCCGGTGACCGCCCTCCCCAAGCGGTCACCTTCGTGGGGAGAGGCCCAACCACCTCCTCTTCCCATGGAGTGCCATCTTGTGCACCCCTCCAGAATAATAATAATAATAATAATAATAATAATAATAATAATAATAATAATAATAATAATAATAATAGTGCCTCTCTGTCAATGGCTGATGCATTTCTGCACATGCGCCTCCATCGTCTCACCCGTGAGGGGAGTACGAAGAATTGACGATAAGCTCTAATGACACCCCCGCAAGGGCAGTTCCAACACTTCCAGACGGGCCGGTATGTTCAATGAAAATACTGGTCCAGAAATAGACCGTATGTTCAATGAAAATACTGGTGGCACCGACGGGAATCGAACTGGCGACAGGGCCCAGATGGTAGAACTTGACCACTGGGCTATCACGGTGTCCAAATAATAATAATAATAATAATAATAATAATAATAATAATAATAATAATAATAATAATAATAATAATAGTGCTTCTCTGTCAATGGCTGATGCATTTCTGCACATGCGCCTCCATCGTCTCACCCGTGAGGGGAGTACGAAGAATTGACGATAAGCTCTAATGACACCCCCGCAAGGGCAGTTCCAACACTTCCAGACGGGCCGGTATGTTCAATGAAAATACCGGTCCAGACGGATCGGTATGTTCAAAGAAAATACTGGTGGCACCGACGGGAATCGAACTGGCGACAGGGCCCAGATGGTAGAACTTGACCACTGGGCTATCACGGTGTCCAAAATAATAATAATAATAATAATAATAATAAGCCTTGACACCGCTGCCGTAAACAATGTCATATTTTGCTTAGCCTTGACGCCGCTGCCGTAAACAATGTCATATTAATTCAGATGCGCGTGCGGTCACTTAGAGGTTAGTGATGGTCACTTAGCATTTAGTGATGGTCACTATGAGGTTAGTGATGGTCACTATGAAGTTTGTGATTATCACTTTGAAGTTAGTGATGGTCACTTAGATGCTAGTGATGGTCACTTAGAGGTTAGTGATTGTCAATTAGAGGTTAATGCATAGCATGTCAAGAGGAATAGTAATAATAGTAATAATATGTTTGGCAGGATGGTGGTACCTCGGCGTTGGAAGTGGAATCGGAAATGCCACCTTGGGTTTGCACCAGCTGTGGCAACATGAATAGGTTTTGTGTCACTGTATGCGTTAATGAGGATTGTGGGAGTTCTAATCCTCTGTTTCTTCCGCCCGCTCCTGCCTGGCGGGTGCGACTAACGCACAGTTGAGGGGACCTTTACCTATTAGGGACCTTGGTAGTGTAGGTGATGGATTGGTGGGACTCTGACGAGTCAATCCCTTGCGACATGTTTCGGAGGGATACCCAGGGATGAAAAAAAATATATGCGTCTCTTGGATATTGGGTGTGCATCGGGAGATGTGCTTCTTTTTGCCCTGAGCGATGATTGGGGTGCAGTCGCTGGTATAGAGACCAGACATTTTGAGATTTCATTCCTTAGCAGGTTTGAAAAATACAGCGTATTGTGGGCCGCCCATGATAACTTGATAGGGGTTTGTTTGGATAAGAGCTGTTTCTGCTCTTTAAGTTCCTACAATGCGTCTATCGACCGCGTTGTGTGGTCTAAGGAGTCGCCTGTTATTCGATGGGGTGCACAAGCTCAAGCCCATCGCGTTGGTTTAATGCCACGTGCGTTGAACTGGAACAAAAACATAACAGTGTTCTTGTTCTGGAAAGGTTGGAAACCAGCCCATAAGCATAAAATCCTGTTCAAAATAATAAAGGACGAACGGGTAAAGTATGTTATGGTTACAGATAGCTGTAATCAAACAGCATGTCCCACGACCATAGGGATACTCTTGGAACTTTGCTCTCTAAAGGATTTTTCCTGAAATCGTACAGAGCTGGTGTTAAAGCAGCGGGAAGTAGACAGGTGTACGCCTTTCTGCTCATGGAACGCAAGGCTGAGGCATAGCCAGTTATCAGGTAACAATAATAATAATAATAATAATAATAATAATAATAATAATAGTGCTTCTCTGTTAATGGCTGATGCATTTCTGCACATGCGCCTCCATCGTCTCACCCGTGAGGGGAGTACGAAGAATTGACGATAGGCTCTAATGACACCCCCGCAAGGGCAGTTCCAACACTTCCAGACGGACCGGTATGTTCAATGAAAATACTGGTCCAGACGGAGCGGTATGTTCAATGAAAATACTGGTGGCACCGATGGGAATCGAACTGGCGACAGGGCCCAGATGGTAGAACTTGACCACTGGGCTATCACGGTGTCCACAATAATAATAATAATAATAATAATAATAATAATAATAATAATAATAATAATAATAATAATAATAATAATAATAATAATAATAATAATAATAATAATAATAATAATTTACTATATCTGAGGCGTACTGATGCAGCTAATGGCATATCCTCAACGGACATAAGCCTCCAATACCCTTGTTCGAGGTCCTCCACCCCCCCGTGTCAGTCTCTCGCCTGATGATCGGGGCCACCGATGGAGCTCCTGAGGGCAAGACTGCACTAAGCCGAGGTTATTCCGCAGTCCCAGCAACCTCTTGCAAGACGTCACCGAATGTGCAAGTGCATACACCAAGCGCGGTTGCTAGAGCTGCCTCGAAACCCCACCCATAACAATCTGGTGTCTGCTGGGTCCTGGGCTATCAACCAGCATATGCGGAGTTTAAGATCTTTTACGCGCGCAACGACCCTCCTCCCCAGCATCTACCACCAAAGGGTTATGAGTTGGCGTCACAGTTTAACGCCTTGAGGCCATTGGGCTGGAACTCTGTTTAGCAAGTGTGACTAGGTTTTTTCATCGGGATTTCCCTCAAATATGTCACAGTCAACACTCCAAAGCAGATTTACTATATCTGAGGCGAGAGACTGACACGGGGGGGTGGAGGACCTCGAACAAGGGTATTGGAGGCTTATGTCCGTTGAGGATATGCCATTAGCTGCATCAGTACGCCTCAGATATAGTATTAACATTATTATTATTTTTATTATTAATAATAATAATAAAATTTGTGGCTGAATGCTAGTGATGATCACTAATATACTACTGATGGTTACTGCTACAATAGTGATGATCTGATTCACTACAATATTAGCGTTCATCACTAACGGATAAGTGATGATCACTTAGATGTTGGTGATGGTCACTTATAGAGGTCAGTGATGGTCATTTAGATATTAGTGATGGTCACTAATATACTAGTGATGGTCACTCCTATGACAGTGATCACTAAAATATTAGTCTTCATCACTAACGGATAAGTGATTGTTACTAAGTATTAATGACGATCAGTAAGATCTCTCTTTCATATATCTCTCTCTCTGTCTGTCTCTCTCTCTCCTTTTGTGCTTTTTCCAACTTAGGAAAACTCACATCTCACGCCGCTAGAAATTGAGGGAATAATATATGATAAGCATTTGGAAAGCGTCGAGCAATCTTGCAGAGAGCGACTAGAACAGTGGGCATTGACGAAAAACATTTAGTGACAGGTGCCACATCTTATCACCCTGCATGTGCTTTACAAAATGCTTGCTGTGCTGCTAGTGCAGAAATACACCTTGCAGTCTGTACGGGGAGTCCACCCGGAGCTGCATATCGTCATACTGGCAGCAGGCGGCGAGTTCGAATACGGGGATCCAGGACTGTGCACTTTTGGCTTTGAAAATGAATTCCTCGGTGAAGATCATGTGATAGTCCAGATGTACCAGTACAGCAGGTGGCCCATGCAGAACGGGCAAAAATTGAAGGGTGTTTGGCCCTTCGACAAAAAATCTAGGGATAACGGTTTATGTGGAGAAGTGGTTTATGGTTGGCCTGGCTGGGACACACACACGAAGCCATAATATTTGAAAATGACCAAGCGACAGCTTCAAGACTTTGTACTGGCAGCATCTGCAACGGCAAGGCCATGCAAAGTCAGTAATCCAAAAGAAAAAATGCAGACGGTCGCAACGCAACGTGCCAAGCACCCGAAGAGTGATACCACTAAAAAACCTAGTTATATGTACGTTGACCGAGTAAGTGAGAAAGAGAATGTAGCAACAGTTGTAACAGGAAGGAAACGAAGCGGTAAGCCAAGTGAAAAGCGGGCAGAAATGATCGCCAGGAAATGATCGCCAGGACAGGTTGACAGGTTTCTTTGATCACTAATTACTGTGTAGTGGCTATCACTACGTGATTAGTGATGATCACTACATTTTTAGTGACTTACTGATAGCCGAAAGCAAAAAACCTTAGGGTTTTTGCTTTCGGCCTAAGGTTTTTTGCTTTCGGCTATCGGGAAGTCACTAAAATGTAGTGATCATCACTAACCATGTAGTGATAGCCACTACACAGTAATTAGTGATCATCACTAAGCGTGTAGTTGTAATCACTAATTTTTGTGTAGTGATGAGTACTATGACTGTACTGACGGTCACTTAAGTAATTATTGTGGCGATGGCTCACTACAAGTAAAATCACTGCTACCAGCCAAGTATAGTGATGAGAACTAAATAAATGTAGTTCCCATCACTCCCAAGAGTAGTGACGGGCACTAAAGGTGTTTAGTAGTCATCACTAACAACAGTTAGTGACGGGTACTACATATTTAGTGATCATCACTAATAACAGTTAGTGCTCATCACTACATCCGGTTAGTGATGAGCACTACATTTGTGTAGTGATTATCACTAACAGGATGTAGTGATGAGCACTACACCAGTAGTGATGAGCACTACATTTGTAGTGATCATCACTAACAGGATGCAGTGATAAGCACTACGATGGTGTAGTGACCATCACTACCTTTTGTTAGTGACGATCACCACACCACTGTAGTGCTCATCACTACCTATCATTACATGCTTAGTGATGAGCACTACGAAAATGTAGTGATCATCACTACCAACCTTTTTGTTTGAACTAATTTATTTAGTTATCTGCGCTATCTTTTGAAGTGATCGGCACTACGTTTCGTCGATTTATTAAAATTTTTGCTTCCTCAGTACCATTCAGTGACGAGCAAGTGATGGGCACTCATGTTGTAGTGATGGACACTCATATTGTAGTGACGATCACTACAGACACCGGCAAGATACATTAAGAAACTGTTGCTAGTGACCGTCACTAATTTGTTATTGATCATCACTAGATTTTTACTGATGCATAATTCCAAAAATTGTAGTGATTCTAGTTATCATCACTACATTTTTTTAGTGACCATCACTAATTTTTTTTTTAATTTTTCCAAATCGAGTTCTAGCAGTGCTTGCTAGTGACAGTCACTAAATATTTAGTGATGTGCACTCACTTTTTTGCGATGATCACTTATTAAGTGCTCATCACTAAAATCACTAATTTTTGCTTAACGGTCGACGGTTAAAACCGGAAACACTTCCATTTTCAGGTAGTGCTCATCACTACCTCGGTAAGTGATGAGGGAGAATCTAGGGTCAAGCGTAGTGATGGCATTGAAATCACTACATTCAGGATACCGGAGGCCGTAGTGATGATCACTAACACAATTTTTGTCTTCTTTTAAGTGATCCAGCACTAACTTTTTTTTGTGCTCATCACTAAAAAAGTGTAGTGCTCATCACTAAAAAAAGTTAGTGATGGTATTCCGTACGTGTAGTGATATATAGCTAGCTCGCGATATAGCTAGCTATAGCTACTTGGTCACGCAGAAGTACCACTAAAATGCATGTTTTTACATGCAAAAATATATGTAATCGCTAGCAGAAAAGCCTAGAAAAACCTGTGACCACAAGAACAAGGGTGGCGCAAAGTAGGTTAACGTTTGAGCAGTTGGATACAATTGCAAGCCATGAAAGGTTTGGAATTGCTCCAAGTAGCACTTTCATGCATAAAAGTCACACATGTGGGCAGCCCAAACCACTCACACAGAGGTCGGAATGAAAGGATGAGGGGCCGGGTGCGCCGGGTGCCGGTTTAAACATGTACAAAAAACAAACTAGAGTAAAAAAGTTCAATTTAATCATTTCCAACCATGCTCACTTTTATGCATAAGTGGGATTGAATCCCGCGAAACACCCTGAAAAGTTACTCCGAAGCCTGCTGAGTAGGGGCAAGAAGTGCAGCCTGATTGTTGTGCCACTTGGTGTGGCACGCGTCGTTGCAGAAGTGCCCATGAATGGAGAAGCTGTCATTTTTGACACAGCCGTTGAGAACGGAGTCGAAGCAAACGATCGAACACGGAGGTGCGGTACCTCAGGAAGACAACGAACTGGGCACGTACAACGGTCCATGCAGGTAGTGGTTGTCCTATTCGCAGTGCACAACATCTTCTTCGAGGTCCATGGTTTGCTTGCAAGTGAAACAGGTCGCCTTGGTCGCGCCCTTGTCACTTTCGCCAACGTGCCACTTTTTTGCAAGAACTTTGTCGACTTTGCCTGGGTCAGTTTCCTCCACCACCTCGTCGTCGTCCTCAACTTCGTCGTCAGCGGTAGCCTTTTTCTCTTGCCCTTCTTGGTGCCCAGGTTCACGAACGCCTTGACACGAGCCTTCGCGAATTCAACCTGCTTTGCATCGATGTCGATTCCAGTAACTCGCATGTCGGCCTCCAAAGCTCCGATTACCTCTGAACCCGAACCCATGCAGGCAACAAGAACATTACTCAGAGGCGGAAGAATGGTTGATAAAATCTGCTTCGACAGCTCCGTCGGCTTTTCGAAGACGTTCACGCGTGCTCCGTCGGAGGAATGGCGCTGTTTCTTGACCGGTACCTCGACGACGAAGAGGTTGTGACGGTTGATGGGGTTCGGGTCGAGGTTGAGGGTGAAGGAGGCTTGCTTCGGGTTGAAGGCCACCAACATCGTCTCCACAGCCTTGATCCACTTCTGGACATCTCCCACGTAGTTGTGATTCTTTTTGTACCAGTACACCGTTTCAATCGTCTGGTACTCAGTCACTGAAAGAGCCTCCACCAGCATGTTGTACTGTGAAGGGTGGCAGTGGAAGATAACAGCCCTCTTCTCAGAGTTACCAACGACACTGAATGCGTTGAGCAAGGTCTTCACTTTCTCCTCGTTGAACTCCTCCTGATCATGCACTAATTCCGAAATGTTGTGCGGCAAGTCCGCGTACAGGCAGTCTGCAAACACAACAAAAAAAAACCAGAAAAAACTTGAAAGGCCAGGACTAGCGAGAACTGAATGTGACACTTTTATGCATAAAAGTCATGACTGCGGAAAAGGCTAGGCGACCAAATGCAGAGTTAGCTGGAAGAATACTTGCCATCTTGAACATGTCGCCCATCATGATTTTTGCGTTGCCAATTTCCAACTCCGTTTCAGCCTGCACAGGCAAAACCAAACATGACACTTTTATGCATAAAAGTACAAGGTGATGACTAGACCTGAAGGGCTTCTGGGTTGGCCTCTTTTTCCCGTCTTCAAACGCACTTTTGCCACTTCGAACCAGACGAGCACTTGCTTCCTGAGCGCTTCAGGAATCTTGCGGGCCTTGACGGCCGACTTGTACAGGAAATTGACAGTTGCCATCATGGTCCTGCGCGCAGTTTCAATGTTCAATTGCGGAACCAAGATGCAAAGTTCCGTCGAGTTCCTCCCAAGTCTCATTGATGAGAACTCCCTCGAGTTGAAACATGTTCATGGACTGGGCCAGGGCAACCATGTCCTCTTTCAACTTGTGGTAGCAGCAGTACTTCTTCTGATTGATGAAAAACTCCTTCATGATGCTGTTGACCTGCTTCAACTTGCACTCAGAGAGCCTTTTCACAAGAGCTTGCATTTCCTTCAACAGGCCAGACTTGTCCTTTCGAATCCAGTGCAGTTCGTTGATGCTGTCGATGATGGCCTTGTCCATGTCTTCGCGAATTCCATGGCGGGAAAGAAGCTGCTTCCACACCTTCCAAAGCTCGCCTGTGTGAGACGACACGTACGTCCACATCGAATTGAAGGTAGCTTGGTTGATCTTGCGGGAAAGAGCAAACTCCTGCTTCCAAGCCCAAAAACGTTTGAATTGACTTGGGAGATTGATCCTTGAGGCGCAAAATCGCAAGGTAGCCTTGGTTGTGGGCGGCGATGGCGTTCTCCCCAAACGTGTTCTTGCGTTGCGTCTGCGCCACGCGATTCTCGTAGGCACCCAACAGACTCACTGCACGCCGACCTTTCTGGTTCCATCTCACGACAATCGAAGCTTCGACATCTTGATGACTTGCCACAACGGCTGCGTGGGGTGGATTCGATGCAAGCGCTGAATTGCGTTGGAGGTGTGAAGGCCCACGAACGCCTCCATTCGCAGTTTGCCTTCCTTCATCTTGTCCCTCAGAAACGTTTGCAGCTCCGTACGCTTGTCCAACGGAGTGTTGTTCCAGTCCAGTTTGCCACCCTTGCCGTCGATGAGGCCCGCAGCTTTCCACTTTTTCGTCCATTCATTGACAGTGTCTCGGTCGCAGAAAGCAGGAGGCTCCATCAAGTCGTTGTCCTCGTTGTCCAAGACAAATCTTTTTCAAAGGTAACCTTGTCCTTGGTGTCCTGCAGCCAACCCACCCACTCGATCTTGTCGTTGGGTTTTCCACTCGTGTAGAAATTGTTCATGAGTTCGCCAACATGGTGTTGGTCCAGCGAACGGTCGATGACTCCTTTGTGCGGAGCACCCGCGATCTCGTCTGGCAGAACTTCAACGTTGTCGTACGAGAGCGAAGAGATGTCTTGGGTTGCTGCCTGGAACAAGGTCCTCGTTTCTGAACAACACATGATACTTTTATGCATAAAAGTCATAAGACTGGTTCCACTGGAAGGGATTGACACAGAGCTCACTGATGGGCTTGATCTCCTTGAAGCAGAAACAGGAGCCTTCTGAACAGGGTGTCTCACTGGTGTGGACTTGGGCAGAATTTTCTTTTTCTGACCCGAACCTGAGGCCAGAGACTGCTCTTAACCGTCGTCATCTCCAGGTTCATTCTCCTGGGTCTCCATTTGACTGAACGAAGGACGCGTTTTCTTTTTCTTCTTTTGCGCAGACAGTGTGCGAGACAGGGCGGTTGTTTCATCTTCATCCTCGTCGTCTTCTTCTTGTCCCTCGGGTTCAGTTTTTTTGCTCTTTTTCCTTGTCCTCCTCCAATTCAGCCTTGCCCTTGTCTTTTCCATCCTTGCCAGCAAGTGTTGCTTCAGCTGCAAACGCTGACTCTTCGGATTGAGTGTTAGCCAAAGGGCTTGGTGGATTATTTCTTCGTCTCCAGTTGCCTGCGAAAAAAAAAATTCAGGTGGCACCAACCAGGCATTGGAACCGGTCAATCCATTTATGCATAAAAGTGGTGAGTGAAATTCGGCTCGGCGTAAAAGGTGGACCCCAATTGGAAAACCGAAAAAAACGTGAAAAAGGCAGCCGAGCCGATCCGAACATGGAACCTTTATGCATAAAAGTGCCAGCTGCAAATGGTCCAGACCTCATTCTCAGTGGGAGCCACTTTGGCAGCCTCCTCAGCCTGGGCTCTCAGCAACTCTTTAAGCATCTTGTTGAGCTTGCCTACAGTTGCCACATGTAAATAATAATCGAAAAAAAACCCTTAAACAACGTAGGAAAGGAGGGCAGGGGACGAATTCAAACTCAGCAACACACACAAAGACATCAAACATTGAAACAAACAAACAGAAAGCACACACAGAAGGGAACAACGACAGGGAGAGAACTAGAGAACGAAAGGGAAATGGTTTTTGAGTTGTAGGTGCACTGGTGGTCACGCCCTCTTCAAAGATGCGACGCAACGAAGGTTCCCAGGCCACTTGCTGTGGCAATTCTTGTGTGTTGCCCGAATGCAAACACCATCGCTCCTCCAAATGAAAGATGATGGTTTGCTTCTTGTCTTCGTTGAAAGCAGAAACGAGCCACACTCGACCTGTTGCACCTTTAGTGGAACCAAGCTTGCTGACCACTCCAGAAAAAGTAGGCTGAATGTTTGTCTCACACTCTGGCAAAAGAGCAGGTAGGACAATCAGCTCACAGTCTTGGTCGATCCACCAGCACCGAGCGTCCTTTCCTGACTAAACTTTTTTGGTGGTCATTGTCGCAAAGCAGTGTTGGGCTGTTGAGAAAAACAGAGGGTGGTTGAGAAAAGGCCGAAAGGGACTTTTTGCTCTCAAGAAAAAAAAATGTCCTGAGCCAAAAACAGTGTTTTTTTTTGCTAAATCATAATCGTGGGCCGCGGGATTCCAAATTTGAAGTACGGTTCGGATTGGCCCAAAGAGGCATTTCCGGACTAACAACTTCAAAAATGAATAGCCCAAAACAGTTTTGAGGCACTGGTGGCACTGGCTGTCCCTTTTGGACCCGCCCGGATTAGCGTTTATGCATAAAAGTCTCACATTCAACTTAGCCCAAACCGGTTTTTTCATTTTTTTTTTAAATCAGAGCTGAAAAAGCAATTTAAGTCTTTTATGCATAAAAGTCTCATGTTCAAACTGGACTTAGACAGCTTTTCATGACCTCTGAAATGCATGTTTTTCAGATCCTTAAGCGCGATTAATACCTTTCCACACTGAGATCTCATTTCAAGACCTCGCACAACAGTTTGAGGGCCAGCCACATCGACCTCCACACGACGAGATCGTCCAAGGCGACCTAAAACTGCGCAAAAGTTCTACAAGTACAGTACCCAAACCTTTGTTGAGCAATCTTGAAATGAAAAACATGGTTTGGACAGGCGACTTTCTGGGGTTTGGATTCGAGGCCTGGCTGAAAACGTTTGCTCCAGACCGACTTCATCGCTACTGGAAAAAGATGGCGTCAATCCCAGGGGTACTCGGAAGTTGGAGGAAACACAGGAAAGGCATCTGATCGCAGAAGGGAAACACTTGTTTGCTTCGTTCTTTGTTTTCACGGTGTTTCAACAAGGACGGCGTTTTACGCAATGGGAGGTGGATCTGTGCCTCGAACTAAAACATCGTGGTCTCAGCAGAGAAGGGATCGATGTTCTCTCTTCTGCAGGAAGAATTCTTCCTTTGCGAAGCTTTGATCTTCACAGAAGCAAACGACTTGAAACTGTGATGGAAAGAATCAGGTAAGCAAGGCGTGAACTCACACACAAAAACCATTCTACACTTTGTTAAACACATTTTTGTCACACATCGAAATTGTTGCCTTCACAGTCTTTGCTTCAAGATCATTTCGTGAGGGGTTTTCCATAAGTCACCAGACACCAACTGTGTTTTACACTGTTAACGAAATGTTTTCAGTGGAAGGGTAGACAATTTCACACAAAACCGAACGAGCCTGAAAAAGTTGGCATGGCCAAACCGGACATGGGACTTTTGTGCATGAAAGCTCAAAGTGTGAAAAGGCAATTTTGGAACAGTTCAATTTTAAAACGTCTGCAGTTCAAAAAAAGATTCAGGTGGCACCAACCAGGTACTGGAACCGGTCAATCCATTTATGCATAAAAGTGGTGAGTGAAATTCGGCTCGGGCGTAAAAAGTGGACCCCAATTAGAAAACCGAAAAAAACGTGAAAAAGGCAGCCGAGCCGATCCGAACATGGAACTTTTATACATAAAAGTGCCAACTGCAGATGAACCAGACCTGTCTGAACAGAACAGTTTGGTTGTCGTGAATCGTGGTGTGTTTGGCTTCTTTCAAAAGTGGCATGAAACATGTTGAAACAACTCATGATGTGCATGAAGATGCTAGTTCAGAAACAGTAAAGACAGATGTCAGGGTGATTTCAGTATAGCATGCAAATGTCAAGAAAAAATTTTAAGGTGTGCACTGTTTTTTCGAGGTATCCTTTTTTAAAACTTCCCTCAGCACTAAAACACAAACATCTGAGTAAACCAGCATCACTGCACCTGTAAACATGTTGCTGTGTTAGGCAAAACGAAGCCCGTACTGACGTGATCTGGTCTACTTGGTTCGACAACTTTGCAACGAGTCTGAAGTTTCGCAATGTTGGTGTTCCCAATTTGGGAGCGGGCCCGTACAACAACGGACTTTGGACGGTTGTGGGTTTAATTCAGTCGCAGCGGTTGCAGCCTTCCAGCTTAATGTGGAATGACTGCAAGAGAAACGCAATTCCAGATGATCTTTTTCAGCAGGCTTTGACGAAGCTTACACGAAGTAGGATGCACGAGTTGCAAACAAACAATCCTGACTTTTTGCAATTTTTTCAACACTCTGCCTCCAAGGAATCAAGCAGAATTCCGCTCAGGTTGCCCGTCAGTCTTTCCACAGACAACAACCCTGAGAACAAGGGGACTGTTTTCTTCGGTGTGCGGTTGGAAGACCGAAACATCGCATCCAATGATGCTTTGATTCGTTTGTTGCAAAAACTTGAAGCGGATCAAAGACAGGAAGAAGAGCCCCGTTACAAACTCTACACGGTCGATTCCAACATTTACAAAAGAATTCTCAAGGTGTGTTTTTTAAAGTTGTGTCGAAGTCGTGCAAGAACAGCTTTTGTGTGTGTGTGTGTGGTTTTTGCAGGCAATGTTGGACTTGAGCGGAGGCTTTACTCACCTGAAGTCCTGGATGTGTGTGTTTCTCGGGCACTGGCATGTGCACAAGTTCTTGTGCATTTTGATTTGGCGTGAGTTCAAGCGCCAAGTGTTCGGCCCTTTTTGGCATGCACTGTTTCCTGACAAAAAATTCCGCATCAAGCCCCGTCCGAAGGCAATCACTGCAATCATGGCTTACCTGCGACTGGCTTACCCTCACGTGAGAAAGGACATTCAGGACAGCTCTGACAACGCGGTCCTTCCTGAAGAAGCCAGAACAGCACTCCGAAGTCTTTTGACGTTCTCTGAGTGGTTCATGCCCGTGGTAAGTCTTTTGCTCAGCTCCGCTGTTGACAAATGCAGTTTTGTTGTTCTTGTTGTTGTTGTTGTTGTTGTTGTTGTACAGGCCCAGGACCTGGGTTGCGTCATTCGTGAAAACATGCCCAAACAAATCTGGGTGTACTTGCACAGAGCTTTGCATGTGTTGTTGCACTTCAAAGCCAACGAGTACACACATGTCCTGACGTTGCACCTGCTTCTGTTGAACTACTGGCGAAGTGTGAACCACCCAGCTTGGCGAGCGTTTCAGCATGACCCCAGGATGTTCTCTGAAGAAAAATGTGAAGCGAATCTCAGCAGCGTTGCGAGGCATTTTTTGAGCGACCCCATGCGGTTTGATCTTCAACATGTGCAGAAAACGCTGTTGTTGCTGACTCACAGTCGTGAAAACCTGGGCAAAAGCTCCCGTAACCAGGACTGACAGAAGATTGAGCCCCGGGGTTCAGAGCGGCGTACAATTTTTTACTGGAGCTTGTAGCAAGCATTAAAGGTGGAACTGCGAGAATGTACCCTGTTGGCGCAGCTGAAGACTGGGATTCCAAGGGTGACATGAAGAACAGGCTTGTCCATTCGAGATCAAGTTGCAAGTCAAGAATGATGTTCTTCCTCACTTCGACAGAAACGTCCAGCGCTGCAAGCGCCTTTCGGTTTTGAACTGGCTTGTCACTGTTCGCGCAGCGATTGAGGAAGGAGTCGTGGATGATCCACTCCAAGATTCCCAGGAGGCAGACTCGCAAGGGAACAGGGAGCTACAGGCATCGCAAGACGAGCAGGAATTGTCACAGGCAAGTTTGCAGAGAAGAGATTCAGCAATGTCTGCGGCAGATGCAAAGGCCGGGGACGGCTCTGTAGAAGGTTCAATGGCGAGGAGTCCCAGAATGCTGCCGCGGCCAAGGCGCAGGCGTCGAGGGGAAGCAGAGCTGGACGCAGCTGAAGATGGAGATGAAACAGACTAAATGGCGCACAGCGATTCCCAGTGTACCTCAGACAGTGACGATGATAACACTTCAGATGACTGGGAGGGCTCTGCCGCCGACGCTGAGTCGGAAGCAGTTGCTAGCCAGCAATCCCTTCGTCCGCCCTTACGCAGCTCTGCACGCACAGTCAGGGCAAGAACCTGGATGGCACGCTTCGGTGGGAATTTTGACACTGACTCGACTCCGTCGACAGCTTCCCGCCAGGGTTAAAAGATTGTGCACGGTACGACCGGTCGGAATTTTTGCATTAAAAAAAATTTTCAGTGGGGAAGTTGCATTTGCGAATGACCTAGGTCAGGATTAACATTCCGGCTGATCCTTGTGTGGCCGGTTTAGTCAATGTTAATGTAGCACTTTTATGCATATTTGGATCAAGTGTCGTTTACAATGACAGCAGTTGTAATTTGACCTAGTGTTGATTCAACTTTTCTCACTCAATCAACTGTTTCAGTGTCTGGAAATGGTCAGTGCAGCAGAATTTAATTTACTGAGTCAGTTCAAGGAATGCAAAATTCTTTTATGCATAAAAGTCACAAATTTAGTTGACCTCGGTGTCCTTCTCTACCCCCATCTTGTTATCAAACTCTTCTTTAGTGAGATCATAGTGATCTTGCACCCACTGTTGTTCCTCCACTGTGATCTCCTCTCCATCACTATGAATCAAGTCGATCATTTTTCGTCCTCCTCCTCCCGTGTAGGCAGGTGGTAAGGGATTATCATATGCTCCTCCTCCTCCCGTCTCTTCTTGTTCAAATCCTCCTTCATCTTCGTCTCCTCCATATCTTCCTTCATCATCCCAGCCCTCTTCTACTCCTCCTCCTACTCCTTCATCTCCTCCTCCTCCTTCATTCAATCCTCCTCCTTCATTCAATCCTCTTCCTCCTCCTCCTCCTGCTTCTTCTTCTTCTCTTCTTTGATCTGCCTCCGAGAATTCACTCACTTCGGCGGTCTCTGTCGACATGATGTCGTAGTAGTGATCAACAGGAGGACAGTGTCAGCTCCTATGTTTGGTTTTTGTTCGTTTGTGTTCTGTTCCTCCTTCAGTCGATTGACTAGTGAAGAGAGAAACTAATAGAGAGGGTAGGATAAGATTCCCTGTCCTCTATGAAACACTGTTTGTATGTTTGTTTTTGTTTGAGAAAAATAGTCTTTGAGACTTTCTCCGATTTCTTGTTCTCCTTACTCAGATTACTTTCTCCTCCTTCTTTTCTATATTGTATCTAGTATGAGGCACTTGGACCTACACACAGATAGTAATAGAGAAGCTAGAAAAGCTCTCCTTGAGAAGTCGACAGTCGGTCGGATAGGTTCTCAGACCTACCTTTAGAAAACGATCAGAGATTTGCAAAAATACTCTGACGTATGTGTGAGATAATGCAGATAAATGCACAAACTAGAAGGGTAAAGTGTTGTGCTCCTGTCCCTATGCTTGTTTGTGTTTTGTGTGTGTTCCTTCACTCTTCTGTCCACCTCCTTCTTCTTGGTCTCTGTGTGAGAACAGCAAGAACGACAGAGAGTCTGTATCTGATGTCTCCTTGTGAGCACACAGATACTGATTGGGCTAGAGGGTACGAGACACCTGCTTGAGACCAATCAAATTATTTGTTTTGTGAAAGAGTTATGAGGGAGCTGTGTTGGAGTATTTGTTTTCGTCTGACGTCCCCGTGTGAGACAGGTCAGTGAAAATTCACTCTGTTGCCTGTGTGGCAAAGCAGAAAGAAATCACCCTAGTGATGTGGACTCCAAATGTAATGCCCCCAACGTTAGCTAGAAAAAAAGTCGGTAATACAACCAAACACAGTCCTCAAGAATGAGAATGATGTCTCGTTGTATTAGCTCAGTGAAGCCAAAAAAAGGAAAACGGCAACAGACCAGGAATAAAATGGCATCAGGTCCAATCCGGACAAATAATACTGAAAAACAAGCTGGTGCACCTGTCACCAGGAAAAGGTACTTTTTACCGGCTATCCGGGGGGTGATGCCTACAACTTCACTCCACTTTTCAACATAGCAAAGCATTTTTGTTTCTCCGGCTTCGCCAATAAAAAATATTTAAATCTTTTTTATTATATCACAAACAACTTAATAATCCGGCCAGCCCGTAAAAAACCGAAGGGTTTACCGGGAAAACTGTTAGGTAATAGGTTGGTAACAGGAGTAGTAACTCAGTAATATCTTCATGTACTTAACCGGGTTATGCGGCTAGATCTGTAGGCGAAGATAGGTAAATATGTGCTACTTTAATAATACCTTGTGTCGGTCCAGACACAATAAGAGATTGTTCACTGTATTAATAACACTCTTAAGCGGATAATGATTTTTTTATTAAAAAGGTCTGTTACCCTTTTTAGATCAGAATATATTATCGTTAGACCGGACAAAGGGAATTGGCTGGTGTTTGCCTTGTTTGTTTTTGGGCTTCGCTAGTCTCCCACATTTTCCCAGCATCTTTGATCCTTATTTATATAAGCGAAGAAGATTGGGTTACTGGCGAAGTTGTTGAATTTGGTTGAGTAAACTGATACTACCGGGCATCAATAAATATATTCTTTTAGCACCGAACCGGCAAAAGATCTGAGTATCAGAACAATCAGTGCCAATCCAGCTTTGTGGACCGAGTGGGTATATCTGCCACCACAAATTGGGTCCAGTTCTTGTTCCGTTCTTAACTTATGATACCTACTATTCGTTTCAGCCGTTCGCTACTGTTGGACAAGGTATAATCATTAAAGTCATTCTTCTGTACATCGTACGTCAATAGTTAGTAGGTTATGAAGCATTGAAGCGCCAGAAGCGCACTGGCAGGAACTCTTGGAGAGTGTCTACAAGAAGTGAAGAAATGCTGAGCTGGCCCCAACACCCAGAGGGACGTTGTCGCGTTAGTGTTTTGTGCCAGAGCAGAATTAATTTCTGCTTACTGTGTGTGGTTGATAGGTATCTGGTGAGGCACTGTGCAAGTTGAGCTGAGTCTCAGCGCAGTGGGTGGTGGTTCGAGGCCGTCAGAGCTCAGCCAGCAGACACGCTCGTTTTTGGAGTTTATCGCAGTAGTTGGACTTTTCCCCAGCCGTGGTGGAGAATCCCATCTCAACAGAACCAGTCGTCGGGACAAGTGGCCTTGCTTCCCTGTCGCCGAAGTAGTACAGGTCGCACAAGAACACAATAACGAGAATCTGTACAAGGGAAGTAATAACACCCAAAGAGAGAGAGGCAAGCAGGTAGTTTTCAATACAGTTTCGACGACGAAAGACTCTGAACTAAAATGCTACTGCTGCAAGCAAACTGAGCATATGTGTTATGAATGTAAGTCAAAGTGTGTGCGAACAGATTGCAGAGAGGGTAAGAGAGGTATAAGACATACAGGTAGTGATTGTTCTTTTACTAAATGCATAACAGCTAGACAGGGAAAGACAGTTAAGCCTAAGTCCACAGATGACCCAAAAAGCACACTCACAAAGATAGCTCTTCTGATAGATCTAGCTCTAGACACAAACCCAATCGAACTAGGTCCCTGCATAGCTTCTAGCTTATCTAATCGACCTGCCTTAGCTATCTCGTCTAATCCCCTATACTTGTCTACGATTGCTTTCCAGAATTTTGCAGGTTCTCCTTCTGCCTCAGGCAACAATGCCATAGCATCCGGATTCTGCTGACATGAGGAGATGAGGTATGCTAACAACTCGTCTTTTAGCTCTCTACGTCTCCTTACATGATCATTCTTCTCTTCATCTCTCTTCTGTCTTTCTTCATCATCCAACTCACGTTTGTGACAGATTGTGGTCTCTGACTCTTAACAACTGTTGGTGAAGGTGCAGATTCTGTCTTGATAAGACTGGGGAGAACTATTGGCTTTCCATCAATTAACTAACTGTGTGTTAACTAACCTAAGAATAGCTATTAAAGTAGTCTCGTAAGTCTTAAAGTCTTTGATGTTTCTGGGAAGAGGAGGAATCTTCAAATCTAATTTCACTTTCGGGTATTGGGTAGGTAAGGCCATGTCTTACCTGTGGGCTTACCCGAGCTACTTGACCAGGAAGGGTAGCACGATTAACAAGAGGAAAGGACCAAGGAAGTGAAAGTTCATATGTGTAGGAGAGAAGCAAGAAGAGGAAGAGAGCGAGTCATCACAAGACGAAGGAGAGTCAGTTGATCCACAAGAGGATGAGGACATAGAATCACCAGAACAGTCTGATCATGAGAGTCGGCGAGATGACGAGAATAATGAGCCTGATGATGCACTACAAATCATACAGTGGATACATATGAATGTGGAGATAAAGAAGAAGGAGAGCAAGAAGAGGCCTCAGACTAATCCTATCCCTATTCCCATTCCCCACACTCATCAGCAAGTTAAGCCCTTGGCTAGAACCCCGCAAGACTTTAGAGAGATTGACCTCTTGGTACTAACTGAAGAGGCCTTCAAAATCATCACTCCCTACTACCTATCCAAAAAGAACGATATCGTCATCTGCCAGCTCTGCAACGCCAGTTTTAAAGGGAAAACTAGAGTGGAATTGAAGATACATGCAAAAGGGCGGTCACACAGGAAGAAGTGGAGAAAGTTGGGGCTGGACGGCCTAGCGAATACTTTCGGCTACGATCCCTACATGTAGTACGACGTGGCTTACGGCGAGCATCGGGACAGCGACTGGAAGTTCGGCGACGAGGATGAGGTTTGGCTTCAGCTAATCTTACTGGCCGAGGCAAGCGGAACCATTAATGGCTCACCAGGAGGGTGGGAAAACCATGATCTTTATAAGTAGCGGCGCTGGGGACGATAGGGTGAGCGAACTTAGTAACGGACTTATGGATATTTAGATATTAAGGCAGACAATATTAATAATGTCAGTGTTCTTAATAAGATTTTGAATAAGTTTAAGTGCGAAGTCTTAGTACAATTACTACATCACATTAAAGGAAAAGGTTATTTTGAATAATTATAAGTTTAAGTTCGCATGCGAAGTCTTACTACAATTACTACACCACGGGCCAAAGTTCTCACATAGGGGATGAGAGATGAGGGATGGGAGATGGTCGATGGTGGATATTCGATAGGGGATGCGAGATACTGATGTAAGGAATGAGCTCGATTATGAAAGCTGAAGATGGCATGGGAGACTCTAACATATGAAATAATATATATTTTTTCTACATATATTTTTCTACAGGTACTTACTTTTAAATACAGGTACGCACATAAATACAGGTACGCACAGCGCAGCAAAGTGCGCTTCAATATCTTGTTTCTAAAAATATATAGTAGCAAAGTGTGTCAGTCTGTCCGTCATCAGTTCAAGGAAACCAAACTACTTTTTAGCGGCGGGGCCGGCCTGAAAGATCACGGGAAGAATATTTTGGACGGGCCGGCCTGTCTTTTTTGCGGAAACGCAACCTTTTTTTCGCTATCAATTCCACGGAAAAAATCGGGCCGCCCGATTTTTCTATGGAAAAAGAAAAGAAAAAATAATAAATAATAACATCTTCTTCCTTGCATGAGCCTTACATGCATCCTTCCCTCCATACGTCTTCATAAACACTAGGGGGTTCGAGGATCCGGGCCCCGGCCGCGGGCAACTAAACGCGATAACGCTTCGGGCATTTAGCTAGTTTAGATTATAAGCTATTATATGGCGCGGCTAGCTTGTTACCTGCGATGTATCGATCTTCTAATTGCAATTGAGCATTCACATGTTTCATCCTTTCCTCATATGTCTCCTCGTGCTCTTTGCTTTTTTGCCTGTGTCTGTTTTAATTTTAAAATTTCTTTGCTATTGCTTTTCTTTGATTAGCCTATATATATTATAATTAATATTAATTATAATATTATATTATATATATTTTTCTCTGTTTGCTCTCTTTTCTAATCTATCTCATTTTGTTATTGAGTTTACTAGTACTACATGTACAAGTTCATGATCAATTTTGCAACACACTAATGATTAAAATTCTAAGTTGGAAAAATAAAATAAAAATAAAAAACAGAATTCAAAGTTTTTGAAACTTTCGAATTCCCTATCTAGCCTATAGCGCTAGCTATAAGATATAGCTCTTGGTCACGCAGAAGTACCACTAAAATCATCACATAAAAGAAACACATATGAAATCAGTAGAAAAGCATGCCGGCTGTCGGAAAACACTTTTATGCATAAATGCTGTAAGTGAGGGAAAGCTGTTGCCAAAAAAAAAGGTAAACAAGTTTTGCCCAAAAAACCCCAGCCTATGTGTGGATCCCTCAGGATCAAAGAAGAGAGAAAAGTCGTGCTAAAAAGGATGTCTATATCCTATTATCAAACACAGCACAGCTCCTCGGCAAACTGGTCTCTGATCCAGAAGAGAGAAAGAAGATACAGCATATCAAGTTTGGGGACACACACACCCACCTTGAATTACTCGATGCTACCTTTGGGGTGTACACTCAAACCCTGATTTGGGAACGTACATACGGCCCACGATGCGAGGGTTACCTCCAGTACACAAACCCAAGAGCAACGGCCAGATTCCTCGCGACTGGTCAGGAGGCAGTCGATGTAACAAAAATGAAGACCAATCTGGGTTCGAAAAACTCGAGTGGTATATTTCATTTTTTTACAATGGAAATAAAGGCCTTGGAGGAGGGGAAGGAAGAGATGGAAAAAAGCATTAAGGCAGCAGGAGAAACTCATCCTGTGATTGATGAGTTAGAGAAGACCGACAGAGTTCTGACCAAGATCAGACTGTTGATGGGTGTGTTACTGCACAAGGAGGCATGGAAGAGATGGATTCCTACCAAGGATCACTCTGTCCTTAAATCACTTAGTAACGCACCACCGGTCGCCAACAAAGCAGGTGTTGACCAATATGTGGAGAAATATAATTTTCTCAGATCTGCTTCTGAATTGGTGGCCTTTATCACTCATGCTCAAAAGCTGGTGATATCTGAGAAGAAGAAGGCGAAAGAGAATGAGGAGTTCGAGAAGACGATGAGACTGGAAAGAATGAAAGCAAAAGTGAGTGGTGCAAAGACACACCCTCGGACATATTTGACCCCACCAGCTCCTGCCCCACCAGCCCCTGCACCCTCGGGCTCAACTACGGTGGTGGTCACAAACACGGAGAAGAAGGACAGACAAAACATCATAAATGCCTTCAAGGGGAAGAAAGGAGGAGTGGCAAGTCTCATGCTATATGCCAAGACGAGCTCAGACAAAGACTCTGATGCTTCGCTTTTGAGCAAGCTCAAAGAGATCAATGCCTGCATGAAGGCTTTTCCTTGCGACGAAACGCAGGAATACGAGGCCCTTGTTACTGTTTTTGACCAATCTCTAGTCTCGGAGGGATTTGATCTGACACAGTACAAGTTTTTGAGAAAGAAGGAGGAGATTAAGAGAAACAATGCAACAGGCCTAGACGCTCAGTGTGAACTGGCGGTGGCCACACTCATTTCATATTTTCAATCTCATGGATACCAGCATCTCTGCACTGGTACTCTCATAGGATTTGAAATCTTTGAGACAATGGCGATGAGTTTGAGGAGTGCTGTTGGCTTGGCGGCGACCCTTACGGAGGTAGTTTCCTCCTATGGGCTATTCTATGGCCGCAAGTCGATCATCCTCTATTTCTTTTCGGCGTTACACACAGTTAACCCGAGTAAGCTTACTCAGCTCATACAACAATGCTTGACGTTTAGCTCAGTCAAGTCCAAGAACTTCCTAGAGACACACGTGTTCGAACATACGGTTCAAAGCGTTGCTCCGTCAGCACTGTTTCAAGAAGTGATGAGTGCATGCTCAAACATGGACTCGCTCACGGAGGCACATACGGCACAGGCAGGCGGTGTACCTGTTGGCGCACAAGCCACGTACACAAACAGAGTTGCCGGTTGGAAGAGACAGAGAGAGCCAGACCTGAAGACCGCATGTTGGGAGGTGGTTCGCGGGCTTGCAGTGTAAGGCACAGATGGAGAACAGAGACTGCTCTTTCAATCATGATAGGCAGAACCCAACAGCAAGGGCAAATTTTCTGAGCAGGACGGAAGGCAAGGAACCGGGCCTTTTCAATATGCTTCAGATTGCCGCTGTGAACGAAGGTTGGTATGCCAATATGTGTGATGATGAGGAGTTACGAGAGGCAATCATTACCTACATGAAGAGGATGAAGGAGAAGAAGGAGGAAAGGGAGAGACAAAAGAACTTAAAGGCCTCTCAAAGAGGACGAGAAGGAGGAGCAGGAGCAGGAGGACGAGGAGGAGGAGGAGGAGGACGAGGACGAGGAACATGGAGAGGAGCCTCGAGGTGGCAGGGAACCCCTCAGAGAGGAAGAGGAGGAGGTCGGGGATATACCCCTTATGGAGGGAGAGCTGTTCGAGCTCCAGCCCCCCCACCCAGAGGAGGAGGAGGCTCGTGGGCAAGCTCCAACCCGAATTTTCGTCGAGCTCAGGCCTACAACACTGCCTCGGAGACAGATACGTCATCCTACCCGGACACTACTCAAGGTAATCGTTTCGAGGTGGTGGAATGACTGGAGGGGGAAGAAGAGAGGAAGGAGAAGACTGTGAAGTTTAACCCTAAAGTCACAGTGCTTTCTAATGCTGTTGTGCAGACTGGGCCAACGCTTCCTCTATGTGAAAACAAAGATGTGGGTACACAGAGACTGCAGCCCCAAGGTAGTCTCATACCCGTTCATACAGCACGGTTACCAATGATAACTGATGCAAATAGGAAGGCGAGACTTGCGATGGAGGCGAGGAGGCCAATGGCAGATGTATTGCCTCGGCCAAGCAAACAACCACAAACAGACTCAATGTCTACGGTCGCGGCGGGTGGCGAGCAAAAAGACAATGTGTGTACTCAAGTACCACAAGACAATGTCGCTCAAATAGTAAACGCACCAGTACCGCAGAATAATAAAAATGTTAATGAGGTGAAGCAGGAGGAGAAGAAGGAGGAGTTGAAAAACTTAGAGACAAGACTCCAAAATTTGGAACGTAAAGTTCTTGTTCTCGCAGCCAATATACACAGGCTTGATGCTCTGTGTTATACGGAACTTTATTGTGAAACATTGAAGACAATATTAAAAGTTGGTAATGATACGATGGCGAATATTAATATTGTCGGCAGGAAGTTTTTTAATCGATACAGGGACTGGGTGGACGGAAATATGAAAAAGTCAACGGGCACTCTCAAAGGAGTGAGCAGCCGGACGGATATCACGGGAATCATCACACTGACCTTTAAATTGAAATCCGCACGAGTATACCGTATGGACCTCTATGTCGTCCCCGGTTACCACGGGTCAATATTACTATCGTATGACCAATTGGCTACGATGGGGGCTGTGATTGATTGCGCCGCACGGCGAGTGATATATGGAGTAAAAAGAGGAGAAGAGAACGATATTGATCCCTTCAACGCTACTGACTCTTATGAGGCTTATGAGCTGAGTCTAGCGACGGATCACAAAAAGATGGCCATCGCACATGAGGCACTTGAGGTGTACGTTCACCCCCATGTCGTAAGACCGGATGAACTGTCCTGGACCGACAATTGGGAATCCCAAGTGTGCACTGTCACAGTTCCGACATCCCATTGGGACAAAAAGTCTATTGATGACTTAATCGAGAAGCGAAAGGAGGAGATTATATGTGTCGCACAAAGAAGCCCGTCGTTGGCGAGATTCGCGGAAGGAGTAGGAACAGATGTCCATATTACTAGCGGATACTGTTTCCATGCGAAAGTAGGAGAAGAAAAAAGGGAGGCGTTTGTACCAAGGAGAACGGGGCGAATCCCGGATACTCCACCAGAAACTATTAAAAGTTTTATTACTGATTTCTGGGGTGACGAGCCCACGTGGCCGCGTTCACTGTCTGAAGTGAAGAAATGCTTACGGACTTTATTCGAAAATAATAAGCCGTATACTATTATCCTGCCATATAATGAGAAGGCGATATGGGCGCAGGAAATAAGGGACCGGCTTATTGATCATCCTATACCGGTACCCTCTCGCAAGCAACAGCTAGTGGTGGCTTGTCGTATGGGAACTCGTGAGCAGAGCAGTGCATACAAGCGGAAGCTCAGACCTCGACAAGTTGAAATTGATACCGCAAGCATTCACATGCTTTGATGGTTTTTACACCCGTAAAGCTCCTTTGCAATACGCGAGACTCATTGACATGCTGGTGGAGCTCGGTAAAGATGATGAGCCGGACACGGTCACGTATGAAAAGACGGGCCTAGATGATGTCTCGGAAGAGGACTTAGGCTTGGAGGAGGACAGAGAACCCCTCAAGCAGCATAAGCAGATGTCTGATGAAGATTTTCAAGAGGCGGCGCGGAAAATATTGGAAGAAGGAGTAGGCACGGAGAAGGAGAAGGAGCTTTTAAAAGCCAAATTAGAGGCGAACAAGGAAATTTTTGACCCTCCACATGCAGGTGGTGTCAAGCCTGAAGATTTCACTGCGGTTATTTACAAAATACCGGGTGCGGAACCGTCACCGGCACCACGAAGGGCGAATTTGAGTATACATGAGGCGAAGATAGCGGAGGAGCTAGCAAGACAGCTGCTCAATGAGGACTTTATTGAGAGATCAACATCCTCAATAGTCTCACAACCGAGAATAGTGCCGAAGCCAGGAGGAGAATGGCGCCTGACAGTTAACTATGCTCGTGTTAACAAGGTGATGGAGGAAGAGAGAAATCCTCTCCCGACATTAGAAGAAGGAAGGAGAGTACTGCGGAATGCAAAATTCTATTCGGTCATTGACCTTAAGAATGGCTTCTGGCAGATACCACTGGAGGAAAAGTCCAGATGGCTGACGGCGTTTGTGGTGGGTATGGAAATATATCGTCACAGCCGGGCAAATGGACCCTTTGGGTACCGGAGAGTCTGAGACGATTTATATTTGTCGCAGCCCACAATTGCCCACTTTTGGCGCATCCGGGTCGACAACGAACTCACATGTTCGTAGCGAGGCGATTCTGGTGGAAGAAGATGAAGGAGGAGATAGATCAGGCGGTGGATGCATGCATCCCGTGCAAGATAAACAAAACACCACTGAAGGCAAATTTCGGCCTGATTGGCGAATTTCCTCTTCATGCGGGGATGTTTGAGTTTATACACATTGATCATGTGGGACCTTTCCCAGAATCGAAGGATGGTTACAAATACCTCCTTACGGCTATTGACAGAGCCACCAACTATGTGTGGATCATCCCTGTCAAAGACGTTACCGGCAAGACGACGGCCGAGGCGCTGATCGATAGGATCATCTCACAGATCGGAGTACCAAGAAAGATATGTTCGGATCGAGGCTCGGACTTTAATAACGAGGTCATCGACAAACTATCTAAGTATTACGGGATGAAATGGCAATATGTTACTGCCTATAACCCGCGAGCAAATGGGAAAATCGAGCGGGTACACAGACCCCTCAAAGCCTCGCTAAAAATGTATTGCACGAAGAAGGAGAATCAAAGAGCATGGGTCGAGGCAGCACCATCATTTGCGTTTGCAATGAACTGTCTACCCTCTACGGCGTTAGGAGGCTCGAAGAGCTCAATCTCGCCATATCAGTTAGTATATGGGCGTGAGCCTGATATCCCGACTTCGCTCCTTCACCCAAAAGACACTTGGGCGGATGCGGATGAGTTGTTTGGGATGAGACTTAGAGTGAAGATGGAGGCGGAACAAATAGTCAGGGCGCATAGAGAGGCGGAGCGCCGAAAGACTGATGCTGAAGGGGTGCGACAAGCGCACTTGGATCAGATCAAGTTCCAGGTCGGGGATATTGTACTATTGTACCATCCTCAAGTCCCGAAGGGAGTCAGCTCTAAGCTGTTCACTCACTGGAAAGGACCTTATCAGATTATGGAACAGACGGGACCTCTGAATTACAAGATCAGGGGTAGAGGGAAGGTGCAAATTGTGAATGTAAGAAGGCTGATTAAGTATGATCCATTATTATTGGAAGATGAATCCGTTGAGGAGGCGCTAAAACGGATGAAGGATGATTTCAAAGAGGTGCCGCCCATCCACAAGGAGGCTGGCATAGACCAAGACGATGCTTATCGGGCACCGATAGCTGAGAAGGAGGAGAGTGAGGTGGACAGCAAGGAGAAGACTGACCGCATAAGCGCGGTGGGGACTCAGTCTAAGTCTCCGCGAGAGCATAGCGGAAAGAAGGAGAAGATCACAGAGGCGCAGCTAAGGAGAGCGCGGAATGATCTTATCAACGACCAACCGAGGAAGGCGATGAGGTCGATGGGATCAAAGGACGTCCACCAGGAGGAGGAGGGAACGGACACTGACCCAAACGCGGGCAACGTTGAGATTGTCCATGAGCGATGGAAGGAAGGCGATGCGATAGCAACCATCGCATGGGTGAAAAATGTTTTCTATATGATGAGACCAGCGGAACAACATGTCGCTGATGACACTCTCTCAGACTTATACTTGATGCGGGTCGTGGCGGTCCCACGACAGATGCGTGTCACACGGACACTCAAAATATCATCAGCCGCAAAGATAGTACAACCGATACTCCAGTTCTGGAGAAGTATGGACCCGGTTGAGGATCCAAAGGCAAGACATTATCTGCCAGTATATAAAGACGCAAAAAGTCTCGAGACATGGGATGATACAATTACTCCCAGAGACAAGGATTACACTGCGTGGACCATTCAGACACTGCCAAGAGGAGTGCTTGATGTCCCTTTTGAATTATCGTTGGGCGGAATCCCTAATAAGATCTGGGACATTCTCGAACAGTCAAAGTTCGATCTGACTTTTGTTGGTGGTCCTCCACCAGGCAAAGAAATCCGCGCCAGACGACGAAGGCAGTGACAAAGAAACTATTTTTCTTTATGCGTCTCAAATAAACTGATTGATTGCCCACGGCGTATCATGATTTGATCATGCATCATCAGTTATCAATATGAATATTAAAAAGACTCAGTGATATAACTTGGCATTCGATCGCAACATACGAGTGCGAAAGGTCGATCGACGATGATACTACACCGTATACGGGGATCGCTAGTGTATTGAGCGATGGTGTTCCCGGGTATGACCCTTTCCAAGTCCTGGGATGATGTTCTCGAAAATGAAATGTTCTCTGAAACTTTCATTAAATTATTTTTTACGATAGATTATATACTGTCGTACCTGAGCACGGTCAATCTCTACTTGTGTCGGTATATCGCAGGGTCGGGTACATACACCTCGACTTCGGATATAGCTATTAGGACTGGCCCCCTAATACTATATCATAGGATATCCGCCTTATACAAGGGTGTGTCATTAAAAAAGACAATGTACTTACGATCTCCCTGTGAATAATAATAATAATAATAATGATAATGATAAGAAGAAGAAGGAGATCAAAGGGGGAATCGTACTACAGCACCACGTTGCTTGTATTTTTTTATTAATAGTACGTTTGTTCTTGACATACTGCAGGAAAAAAAAAAAAAAAGAAGTTGAGGGGAAGGAGTTCAAAATTTACAAGAAAGGCTAGAGAATCCGCTTTGACGTGCCGTATGAGGATATATTTATCGTCTTTTAGCGTCTATCCGTGGGTCGATGCGCTGTGTGGCATGACTCCATAGCGCATACTATTTGCAGAAAGAAATCAGAAGGTGTATGACGAAAATGCTATTTCCGTCATAAAATCGGGAGGGGGTACTGTAGGCATCACCCCCCGGATAGCCGGTAAAAAGTACCTTTTCCTGGTGACAGGTGCACCAGCTTGTTTTTGAGTATTATTTATCCGGATTGGACCTGATGCCATTTTATTCCTGGTCTGTTGCAGTTTTCCTTTTTTTGGCTTCACTGAGCTAATACAACGAGACATCATTCTCATTCTTGAGGACTGTGTTTGGTTGTATTACCGACTTTTTTTCGAGCCATCGTTGGGGGCATTACAAAGTGGATAAAAATGTGTTTTTGATATTTTCTGCAGAATTTTTGAACAATTTTGAAAAAGGTAAAAAAAAACGCAAAGTTTGAGCTGCTCGAGAAACACATTTTGCCTTAAGCAATCATATGCCTAACAAGCTTTCCCTTAATACTATGATTCATCCAAGCTAAATTGCGTTTTTTTAATTGAATTTTGGTGCGCAGTATCCTGAGGTAAGCCAGTGGGGATAAGAACATTATTCAGCAAGCCAGTGTAGCATAGCTTCCACTGATGGGAAACCTCTCTATCCCTGACATACGCATCCTCCATGACTTTCTTGATTGTCAGGGAGTGAGTAATCTTCTTCAAGGATCGGCCAGAGCATTGAAAGTAAGAGTCCAGGGTGGGTGTGCTGGAAACTAGCACAGCAGACAAGCAATCAGACACTGATGTATATATGTATGTATATATATATATATAATATATATATTATATATATATGTATGTATGTATAAAACTTATGTTCGCCTACTTGACGCAAACACTCTACTCGTAAAGTTGAGTTGCAATCTTACATGCTTCCCCCCCCCCCACCCCCCCCCCCTTTTTTTTTCTAATGCAAGCACTGTTTTAATAGAACACTTGCCATTCACAGAGCTGAGTGGGAAGCAGAAAGTGAAAAAAATGAAGTGTAACAACAACAACAACAACAACAACAACAACAACAACAACAACAACAACAAAAGTAAAATTGTCTGAGATTCGTCATGCAGAGTCCGGATGCAGTTTAGCGGCATTCTTTGATATCTAACGAGGATGTGAACTTTAATAAATATAATTTCATATCATAAATCGTCAGAGTGCAAGCTTAAGAAGAAAGAAATAGAGGTGAAGGATTATCACAAACTTGAAGTGGAAGCATGCGCCCGAAAAACGTGAGACGACTGAGTAGGCAAGAAAGATACACAAGCGAGAAAGAGGGGGGAAGTGGGAGGAAGAAAAAGAAGAGAGAGAGAGAGAGAGAGGGAGAGAGGGGAGAGAGGGGAGAGAGAGAGAGAGAGAGAGAGAGAGAGGGAGAGAGGGTGGCTAGCTGATACGAGGTATCGTAAGGAAACTGGGAAGAAGCTTTGGGATGGGGAACAATTCAGCGTCGGCGATCGCGCTCAGGCTCTCTGTTTTCTGCGGTACACAACATCCAAGATTATTATATGAAACACTGAACCAGCACGCTGATGAAGGTGGTTAGGCAGCTGAAAAACTAAACATGCTTTGCAGATATTATCACATGCGGACAGGTGACCTAGCAAGGCGTAGTCCTGCTCGTCCTCGCCCCTGAAACGAAGTGATAGAAGAGAAGATATAAAAGTAACCAAGGAAAACCAAGACCAGAAGAAACATGAACAGAAAGGGAGGGAAAAGAAATAGGTGGGGAAAACAACAAAAGTGGAAAGAAAACTAAGCTTAGCTAGGACGCCCAGTCAGTATTTCCTCTGCAGCACATGCGTAGTGATTTAGCATTTCGTTTTTGCATGGCCCCACCCTGCAAATTGTAATTGCTGTTGAAAAGCATGACAAAGGAGAGACCGATGCTTCTCGGCCATCTCGCGCCTTAACTTCTCAGCCTGCTCCTAATCAAGCCAAAGGATAGAACAAAAAAAATCCAAGGCAGCAAGGAGAAAAATAAACAAAAATTAGAATCCCTTCTCTCCATATGCATCCATATGCACAAACTTCTTGTTTGCTCTCTGGATTTTCCTACTTCCCTTCGCACATACTCTTGCATGGACTTGGGACAAGCTGTGAAAGAGGTGTGCTTGTGTAGGGGGTTACGACATGCATGCTTGCACACGCGAACCATCAGAAAACGTTTGCATCACCGAAAAAACTGACACATTATGAAGTAAGCCGGGTGAGAGAAAACAATAGGCAAAAGAGCAGGCGGGTATCTGTGACCTGCAGTCTGAGCCTCGCGTCGTCCTCCTCCACCTGTACAAATGGCAGTGTCCATGCGATGCGAACAGAATGGCAAAAAGGCGGCAGTCAGAGCGAGGTGAAGGGCCGATTGAGGTGGGCAGGAGGGGCGTGTGTACCTTCTTGACACGTAGGAGGTAGGCTGCGTGTTCCCGCTCGTGTTGATCAATCTCCTGCTCATGGCACAGCGCACATGCTACGCATGAGGCGGTCACAATATTGAAAACTGCTGATATTTCTCATATTTTTCTTTCTCTTTCTTTCGTTCTTTGACAGACAACCACTAACGCTACTACTACTACTGCTACTACTACTACTACCACTACTACTACTACTACTACTACTACTACTGCTGCTGCTGCTGCTGCTACTACTACTACTACTACTACTACTACTACTACCACTTCTACTACTACTACTACTACTACTACTACTTCTACTTCTACTACTATCAGTACTATTATTACATCACTTATTCTTACTTCTTCTTATTATCATCATTACTATTGTTATTGTTTTTACTGTTACTATTATTATTTTTGATGTTATTATTATTATTATTATTATTATTATTATTATTATTATTAATGGACGCCGTGATAGCCCAGTGATCAAGTTCTACCATCTGGGCCCTGTCGCCAGTTCGATTCCCGTCGGTGCCACCGGTATTTTCATTGAACATACCGGTCCGTCTGGAAGTGTTGGAACTGCCCTTGCGGGGTTGTCATTAGAGCCTATCGTCAATTCTTCGTACTCCCCTCACGGGTGAGACGATGGAGGCGCATGTGCAGATTTGCATCAGCCATTGACAGAGAAGCACTATTATTATTATTATTATTATTATTATTATTTTTATTATTATTATTATTATTGACACCGTGATAGCCCAGTGTTCAAGTTCTACCACTGGGCCCTGTCGCCAGTTCGATTCCAGTCGGGGCCACCAGTATTTTCATTGAACATACCGGTCCGTCTGGAAGTGTTGGAACTGTCCTTGCGGGGGTGTCATAGAGCCTATCGTCAATTCTTCGTACTCCCCTCACGGGTGAGACGATGGAGGCGCATGTGCAGATTTGCATCAGCCATTGACAGAGAAGCACTATTATTATTATTATTATTATTATTATTATTATTATGGACACCGTGATAGCCCAGTGGTCAAGTTCTACCATCTGGGCCCTGTCGCCAGTTCGATTCCCGTCGGTGCCACCAGTATTTTCATTGAACCAATCCGTCTGGAAGTGTTGGAACTGCCCTTGCGGGGGTGTCACTAGAGCCTATCGTCAATTCTTCGTACTCCCCTCACGGGTGAGACGATGGAGGCGCATGTGCAGATTTGCATCAGCCATTGACAGAGAAGCACTATTATTATTATTATTATTATTATTATTATTATTATTATTATTATTATTGGACACCGTGATAGCCCAGTGGTCAAGTTCTACCATCTGGGCCCTGTCGCCAGTTCGATTCCCGTCGGTGCCACCGGGATTTTCATTGAACATACCGGTCCGTCTGGAAGTGTTGGAACTGCCCTTGCGGGGGTGTCATTAGAGCCTATCGTCAATTCTTCGTACTCCCCTCACGGGTGAGACGATGGAGGCGCATGTGCAGATTTGCATCAGCCATTGACAGAGAAGCACTATTATTATTATTATTATTATTATTATTATTATTATTATTATTATTTTTATTATTGTTTTCATTATTATTATTATTATTATTATTATTATTATTATTATTATTTTTGGACACCGTGATAGCCCAGTGGTCAAGTTCTACCATCTGGGCCCTGTCGCCAGTTCGATTCCCGTCGGTGCCACCAGTATTTTCACTGAACATACCGGTCTATTTCTGGACCAGTATTTTCATTGAACATACCGGCCCGTCTGGAAGTGTTGGAACTGCCCTTGCGGGGGTGTCATTAGAGCTTATCGTCAATTCTTCGTACTCCCCTCACGGGTGAGACGATGAGGCGCATGTGCAGAAATGCATCAGCCATTGACAGAGAAGCACTATTATTATTATTATTATTATTATTATTATTATTATTATTATTATTATTATTGTTATTATTATTATTATTATTATTATTATTATTGACACCGTGATAGCCCAGTGGTCAAGTTCTACCATCTGGGCCCTGTCGCCAGTTCGATTCCCGTCGGTGCCACCAGTAATTTCATTGAACATACCGATCCGTCTGGACCAGTATTTTCATTGAACATACCGGCCCGCCTGGAAGTGTTGGAACTGCCCTTGCGGGGGTGTCATTAGAGCTTATCGTCAATTCTTCGTACTCCCCTCACGGGTGAGACGATGGAGGCGCATGTGCAGAAATGCATCAGCCATTGACAGAGAAGCACTATTATTATTATCATTATTATTATTATTATTATTATTGGCCCTGTCGCCAGTTCGATTCCCGTCGGTGCCACCAGTATTTTCATTGAACATACCGATCCATCTGGACCAGTATTTTCATTGAACATACCGGCCCGTCTGGAAGTGTTGGAACTGCCCTTGCGGGGGTGTCATTAGAGCTTATCGTCAATTCTTCGTACTCCCCTCACGGGTGAGACGATGGAGGCGCATGTGCAGAAATGCATCAGCCATTGACAGAGAAGCACTATTATTATTATTATTATTATTATTATTATTATTATTATTATTATTATTATTATTATTGGACACAGTGATAGCCCAGTGGTCAAGTTCTACCATCTGGGCCCTGTCGCCAGTTCGATTCCCGTCGGTGCCACCAGTATTTTCATTGAACATACAGGTCCGTCTGGAAGTGTTGGAACTGCCCTTGCGGGGGTGTCATTAGAGCCTATCGTCAATTCTTCGTACTCCCCTCACGGGTGAGACGATGGAGGCGCATGTGCAGATTTGCATCAGCCATTGACAGAGAAGCACTATTATTATTATTATAATATTATTACTATTATGGACACCGTGATAGCCCAGTGGTCAAGTTCTACCATCTGGGCCCTGTCGCCAGTTCGATTCCCGTCGGTGCCACCAGTATTTTCATTGAACATACCGGTCTATTTCTGGACCAGTATTTTCATTGAACATACCGGCCCGTCTGGAAGTGTTGGAACTGCCCTTGCGGGGGTGTCATGAGAGCTTATCGTCAATTCTTCGTACTCCCCTCACGGGTGAGACGATGGAGGCGCATGTGCAGAAATGCATCAGCCATTGACAGAGAAGCACTATATTATTACTATTATTATTATTATTATTATCAGTATGCCTTAGAGGAAGTATATCTTTCTTCTCGGAGTGTTGACTGTGATATATTTGAGGGTAACACCTGATGATAAAAACTTAGTCACGCTTGTTTATCAGAGATCCAGCCCAATGGCCTTACGGCGTTAAACTGTGATGCCAACTCAAAACCATTTGGTGGATGATGCTGGGGAGGAGGGTCGTTGGGCGCCTGTCGAAGATCTTAAACTCCGCTATGCCGGTTGATAGCCCGTGGACCCAGCGGATACCAAATTGTTATGGGTGGGGTTTTGAGGTAGTTCTAGCAACCATGCTTGGTGTACGCACTTGCACATGCGGCAACGTTTTGCAAGAGGTTGTTGGGACTGCGGAATAAGCTCGGCTTAGTGTAGTCTTGCCCTCAGGAGCTCCATCGGTGGCCCCTATAATCAGTCGAGAGACTGACTAGGTGGGGATGGAGCACCTCGAACAAGGGCATGGAGGCTCATGTCCGGAAACGGATCGTGCCATCAGCTGCATCAGTATGCCTTAGAGGAAGTATATCTTTCTTCTCGGAGTGTTGACTGTGATGTATTTGAGGGTAACACCTGATGATAAAAACTTAGTCACGCTTGTTTATCAGAGATCCAGCCCAATGGCCTTACGGCGTTAAACTGTGATGCCAACTCAAAACCATTTGGTGGATGATGCTGGGGAGGAGGGTCGTTGGGCGCCTGTCGAAGATCTTAAACTCCGGTATGCCGGTTGATAGCCCGTGGACCCAGCGGATACCAAATTGTTATGGGTGGGGTTTTGGTAGTTCTAGCAACCATGCTTGGTGTACGCACTTGCACATACGGCAACGTTTTGCAAGAGGTTGTTGGGACTGCGGAATAACCTCGGCTTAGTGTAGTCTTGCCCTCAGGAGCTCCATCGGCGGCCCATATAATCAGTCGAGAGACTGACTAGGTGGGGATGGAGCACCTCGAACAAGGGCATGGAGGCTCATGTCCGGAAACGGATCGTGCCATCAGCTGCATCAGTATGCCTTAGAGGAAGTATATTATTATTATTATTATTATTATTATTATTATTATTACTAGGGAGTACATAGGCCATTGGTCCTTTTCAATGGGCTGATTGGTATAAAGCTCCTAGAGTAATGTTCTATGCCGTCACTTCCTTTATTCCACCGATTGGTGTGGAGACTTTCCTTATGGAATGGAGGACTGGATGCACATGGCCTTTGGGCTCAGCAATTGGCAGGAGATACATTATTATTATTATTTATTATTATTATTATTATTATTATTATTATTATTATTATTATTATTATTATTATTATTATTATTATGTGGCACCGCGATAGCCCAGTGGTTAAGGTCTACCATCTGGGACCTGTCGCCAGTTCGATTCCCGTCGGTGTCAGTATTTTCAAAGGATATTTTCTTTGAAAGTAGTGGTCTGTCTGGAAGGCTTGGAGCTGCCTTGCGGGCGTGTCAGTAGAGCCTATCGTTAAATCTTCGTACTCCCCTCGCGGGTGAGACGATGGAGGCACATGTGCAGAAATGCATTCGCCATTGACTGAGAAGCACTATTATTATTATTATTATTATTATTATTATTATTATTATTAGGGAGTACATAGGCCATCGGTCCTTTCCATGGGCTGATTGGTATAAAGCTCCTAGAGTAATGTGCTATGCCGTCACTTCCTTTATTCCACCGATTGGTGTGGAGACTTTCCTTATGGAATGGAGGACTGGATGCACATGGCCTTTTGGCTCAGCAATTGGCAGGAGATACACTATTATTATTATTATTATTATTATTGTTGTTGTTGTTGTTGTTGTTGTTGTTGCTGTGGTTGTTGTTGTTGCTGTGGTTGTTGTTGCTGTTGTTTTTTCAACCATGTGAAATGTGTCGTGGACCTGTTTAGTGGGGGGAAGCTTCCGTAGGTGTCGCAACCACAGGTCCCTGCCATGACCCAGCCCACAACAAAGAAGAGAGGAGAAAGCAAAAAAGAAAGAGAGAAGAAATAAAGAAGAAAAGAAAGAAAAAGAAAAAGAATGTAAAGAAAGAATAAAAGAAAGAAGAAAAGAAATAAGAAAAGTAAGAAGAAAAAAGAAAGAAGAAGGCAAAAGATTGAATGAATGAACGAACGAACGAATGAATGAATGAATGAATGAAAAGATCCATAGAATGTGGTCCAGTTATGGATTAAGGATTGAGTTGTGGATTGAGGATTCGTTGGCGACCAAAACACGGGCACGCTGGTGGGATCCAAATCGCCTGTGACCACAAACACACAGAGGCACTTTAAGCATCACAAAACAACGCCAATCAACCAAGATGCAGAAAGCATGGAGAAAAGGAAAAGCCACCAAGGCCCAACAAGAATGACAACAGTAGCAAGAACCATGAGCAACAAAGTACAGGAGCAGCAGGAGAATCAGCATCAGCGAAACAACAACAACAACAACAACAACAACACAGCGACAGCACAAACCACCATCACCACCACCACCAACACCACCACCACCAACAACAACAACAACAACAACAACAACAAAAACAACAAACAACAACAAACAGTAACATCAAGTAGCACGGCAATATACCTGGGTACACGACTGTGCGCCTTTCGATGCCTGAACAAACAGGTCAAACATGATTTTGCATGCTCTTTCTATGTAGAGTACTATCTAGACATTACAAGGAGTCGATACATAACAGCATAAAACATATCCGACGGATACCTGCGCGTGTGTGTTTGTGTGTGTGTGTGTGTGTGTGTGTGTGTGTGTGTGTGTGTGTGTGTTTCAATATCAAAAATCAATATCGACACACAGATGCTTTCACACGTGGAGAATATTACAGGAACTAAGAATGTCCATTTATAATCGTCATCTGATCTGAGTTGGATGCATAACGTATTTGTTAGCACAGTGAACTTTTACTGGCTTACCATCACTGCCGGGCATGGTATAGTACTTGTTTCCATTTCTGTCCTCTCCGATCTTTACAAACAAACAGGTACAAAGGTAATGTAGCACCGAATTACTCGCAATGACCATCTTTTTCCCGTCATCCTCGTTCCACCAGGTTTTTATGGAGTCGAAGACCCCAAACCTCCTTACATCCACATGAATGTGTGGTCTGACGATCGAAGACGACCTTGTACATGCGGACTCAATGTGTATACGCATAACTAACACATTCCAGGTTCTGGCTTGCAAGGAAGACTGGATCCTTCCAGTAGTAAAACTCCTTCTGAGGATCATTTCGAAGTTCAAAACTGATCCTAGAGAAATCCTGGACTGGCTTTGGCAGTACCTGTTTTTTAAGGCTGGAGGTGGTGTTAATTAAATGAAGCAAATTGTGTCGACCTGAGGTCGCCGATAACCGCCAAAGTCCCGCTGATATCTGTTTGATACACTCTTGATCCCGCAGTAGTACCACTAAAAAAATCACATAAAAAGATCATTTAGGGAATCAGTAGATAGTAGAAAAGCATGCCAGCGCTAGCTGGCGGATCCGGAAAACACGTGCACTTTTAATTTATGCATAAAAAATGTGAGGGAAAGTTAAAAAAAAAAAAAAAAAAAAAAAAAAAAAAACCCAGCAGAAGTCAACTAAATTTATGATTTTTATACATAAAAACATTTTGCATTCCTTGAACTGACTAAGTAAATTAAATTCTGCTGCAGTGACACGTAGCGCTAGCGCACTGTGATCATGACCATTTCCAGACATTGAAACAGTAGCTTGAATAAGAAAAGTTGAATTAACACTAGATTAAATTTAAAATGATATCAGTGGAAACGACACTCGCTCAGATTATGCATAAACTAAAATGCTACAGTACTAGTGACATTGACTAAAACGTTAACAGCCACACAAAGATCAGCCGGAATGTTAATCTTGACCTAGGTCATTCGCAAATCCAACTTCCTCACTGAAAAAAACTTTTAATTTTAAAAATTAAGAACAGTCGTACCGTGCCAAACCTTTTAACCTTGGCGGGAAGCTGTTGACGGAGTCGAGTCAGTGTAAATATCCTCACCAAAGCGTGCCATCCAGGTTCTTGCCCTGACTGCGCGTGCAGAGCTCCGCAAGGGCGGACGAACTGATTGTTGTCTAGCAACTGCTTCCTAGGCTTCCTACTCAGCGTCGGCGGCAGAGCCCTCCCAGTAATCTGAAGTGTTATCATCGTCACTGTCTGAGGTACACTGTGAATCGCTGTGAGCAATTTCTTCCTTTTCATCTCCATCTTCAGCTGAGTCCAGCTCTGCCTCCCCTCGACGCCTGCGCCTTGGCCGCGGCAGCATTCTTGGACTCCTCGCCAGTGACCCTTCTCCAGTGCCTGTAGGCATCACCCCCCGGATAGCAGGTAAAAAGTACTATTTTTCTGGTGTCAGGTGCACCTAGTTTTTTCACATTATTTTCAATATCGTTTGGCCGGATTTGACCTAATGCTATTTTAACCTTGGTCTGTTGCAGTTTTCTTTTCGGCTTCACTGAGCTAATATAACGAGACATCATTCTCTTTTGGGGATTTGTGTCTGGTTGTATTACAGACTTTTTATTGAGCTATCTTCGGGGATTGTAACATTGGAGTCACCAGCTTAAGGCTGATTTCTTTTCTGGCTTGTTTTTGGAACAGCAGAAAGAAAAATTGGACAGACCTATCTCTTCTGCGTAGGTGTTCCAAAAAACAAATACTCCAGCACATCCCCACACAGCTCTTTTTGCAAAACTAGACGTCTAGGCGTTTGTGAGTAGGTGTCTCACTACCCTCTCCACAGCCTGTATCTGTGTCCTCACAAGGAGGCCAGACACCAGACCTCGTAGCTGTTCTTTTGTTCTCTCTTGAGACAGAGACAGAGTAGGCCAACAGACGTACAAACAAAAAAAAACGTTCCTCATAGACGAACAGAGCAATTACTGGGTAGAAACAACTCTGTCTCATCCGTATTCCTTCAGCGTCCATGTCTACTAGGTCTGAAGACTGGCAGGAAGGAGGGGGGGGGGGGGGAGAGTGAGCGAACCCCAGGAAACGAAGAGGAGTTCGATGACCCTCATGCAGAAGGAGGAGATCTGGCACCTTCCTTTGACACAGGAGGAGCAGAGAATCAATTTTTTACTGCGCCTTCCTTTGACACAGGAGGAGCATAGGAAGTCGAGGAGGAGAGGAAACGAGGTTTGTGGCCGAATATGGCAAACTAAGTAAGAAGGAGTTTGAGGAGAAGAAAGGGAAGGATGAGGCCTATAAATGACTATACATTCCTCAAGAAATGCGATGGGGACAACCCTTGAAGAAGGAGGACATCTGTTACACTCTCCCAAGGCAAGCTCTGCCTCTGGCAGAATTCCTCAGAGACGACGGTGCACAGTTACAGGTGCAACATGTCTCATTTGGGGACAATATGTCTTTACTGGAGCTACTCGACCTCTCATGGACAGTGTTTGAGTGTGCTATACTCTTTGAGTACCAGACTGGAAAGACTGTGCTGCCATGGAACACAAGAGCACTGGCTAGGTTGCTCGATCCTGGTCACGACATTGATTCAATAAAGAGAGTGGAAAAGGAGTTTAAGTTCAGGAATCCAAAAGGACAGATCAATGTCATGGATGTGTCTCTGAAACTTATGGAGGCCAAGTTAGTGGACCTTGGTAAACTCCAACACACCCAGCTTGGCAGGGACCTTCACCCGGCCCTGAGAGAAATAGAAGGCGAAGCTGGAGGGGTGACGAGGATGAAGATGCTGCATGCGGCCTTGGTGAAGGATGACGCATGGAAGAGGTGTGTCTTCACGAAGGATCATACGATCTTGAAGGGAACGGCCGCACCACCCCCCACCAATAAAGCGGGAGAGAAGGAGTTGGCGGAGAAGGCCTTGTTCCTTCGGAACGCAGCTGAGATCCTGTCTTTTTTTCATCATGCACAAGAGCTGTATATCAAAGAGCTAGCGGCTGAGAAAGAAAAGAAGGAGATGGAGGCAAAGATTGCATTAGCCAAGGCGGCGGGAACAAAGGGACCGAAATATTCCACTGGATCTTATATGGCTCCCTCGGGCCGCTCCGCCCCGTCAGCACACACAGCCACTTCGGCACCTGCGACTAGCTCAGCGCCTACCACTGTCATTGTCAACAGTAATGACAAAAAGGACAGACATGCTATCATACAGGCCTTCCAAAAATATACAAAGTCCGATGCCACTGCTCTGACGCTGTATGCAGAGACAGCGAGTCAGAAGGACACGGATGCGAAACTTCGAGACAAGCTCAGAAGAATTGATGCTTGTATGAAGCAGCATCCAACGGACGAAACACAGGAGTATGAGGCGTTGTACACCTTGTTGGACCCATCAATCATCACACAAGGGTTTGATGTTGGGGAGTACAAGGCGATGAGAGCGGTAGAGGTAGCGGCTAGGAGAGCAGCCTCAGACCTGCAATGCACGGTGCCAGTTGCCGTCCTCTTGCAATACTTTAAAACTCATTAGTATCAGCACCTGTGCACTGGTACTTTGATTGGGTTTGAGATTTTTCAAGAGGTGAACGAAGGGCTGGACATTGGCACGAGGTTGGCAGCGATCCTCACTGAGGTCAGCGCCAAGTACTGGCATCAGTACGCCTCAGATATAGTATTATTATTATAATAAAAATTATTATTATTATTATTATTATTATTATTATTTGGACCAGTATTTTTATTGAACATACCGGCCCGTCTGGAAGTGTTGGAACTGCCGTTGCGGGGGTGTCATTAGAGCTTATCGTTAATTCTTCGTACTCCCCTCACGGGTGAGACGATGAAGGCGCATGTGCAGAAATGCATCAGCCATTGACAGAGAAGCACTATTATTATTATTATTATTATTATTATTATTATTATTATTATAAAATGGACACCGTGATAGCCCAGTGGTCAAGTTCTACCATCTGGGCCCTGTCGCCAGTTCGATTCCCGTCGGTGCCACCAGTATTTTCATTGAACATACCGGTCCGTCTGGAAGTGTTGGAACTGCACGTGCGGGGGCGTCATTAGAGCCTATCGTCAATTCTTCATACTCCCCTCACGGGTGAGACGATGGAGGCGCAAGTGCAGATTTGCAGCAGCCATTGACAGAGAAGCACTGTTATTATAAAAATTATTATTATTATTATTATTATTATTATTATTATTATTATTATGGACACCGTGATAGCCCAGTGGTCAAGTTCTACCATCTGGGCTCTGTCGCCAGTTCGATTCCCGTCGGTGCCACCAGTATTTTCATTGAACACACCGATCCGTCTGGACCAGTATTTTCATTGAACATACCGGCCCGTCTGGAAGTGTTGGAACTGCCCTTGCGGGGGTGTCGTTAGAGCTTATCGTCAATTCTTCGTACTCCCCTCACGGGTGAGACGATGGAGGCGCATGTGCAGAAATGCATCAGCCATTGACAGAGAAGCACTATTATTATTATTATTATTATTATTATTATTATTATTATTATTATTATTATTGTTATGATTATGATTATTATTATTATCGCAACCACTTCTTTTTTTTTAATAGATCCTCAGAAACTTGCCACTCGTAGGGGTGAGTGCGAAGACGAAGATTGAGAAAGAAAGTTATAAAAAACAGGTGACTCGACAGAGTCAAAACGAATGGTACGAAATGAGGGGAAAACAGTGAAGCATAAAAGAAAAAGAAAAATAAACAAACAAACAAACAAACAAACAAACAAACAAATAAATAAATAAATAAATAAATAAATTCATTAATAAATAAATATTTTGTTACATAAATAAATAAATAAATAAATAAATAAATAAAGTGACCACAGAGCCAAACAGAAAGCAAAATGAAGGGAAAAACAAAAGGAAAACAGAAGTAAAGTAAGAAGAAATAGCAGGAAAGAATGAGGTAATAAATTATGGTAAATATTTATGTCAATTGCTAGTACTACCGATTTGTAGACTTCAAGGCCCGCCGTGCTGAGCCTCCTTGATTGCAATATCCACTTCAACTTATTGTATAAATAAGTAATATCTTTATTAACAACAGGTGAACGTCACCTGCTTTATAAATAAAAGCTTGCGACAGAATTCACTTTGCCTTAGCACGACAGACATCAGCTTAGTCGACGAACCAAGATTGAGTCTTGCGGAAAGTAAACTCTTCTTCATCCTGCACAGATACACATACCTGCACGTTCCCAATTACATTAAAACAAAAAGCAGAAACAATACCTGCACGTTCCCAATTGCATTAAAGCAAAAAGCAGAAACAATGGAAAAGGCAGATTCAGCATTGAGCAGAGCTGAGTTGCACCTTTCCAAAATGCTCATCGATGAACTTCCTGCATCGCAAAAAACATATCACCGGACATATAACCAGTTTACTAAATTTATCTTGCAAGCATGAATGGGATTAATATTATATATGTCTAGGCGCATGCCAATCGAAAGACCGACCTCTTGAAACGCTCAGAGACTTCGATGCGCCGAATCAACATGCGCAGGAACCGCTCGAAATACCTGCCCAACACACCAGTGAATTTATGGAGAGGACACCACTGCGTCGGCACAGTCGTCGTGCAAAGCCAACCCGCCGCAGCGCCACACCACCTGTTGACAGTGCGCTCTCCCAAACACGTATGCAAATACATTGTTAGCAATAACACAATCCGTGCAATATGCATACATGCATACAGACAGACATAGGCCGGCGGCAGGGGTCAGAGGGGAATGAGGCGAGTGTGGAATGAGGGCGACCAATCGGGCTCCACGGCGGAGAGGTCCTCCCAGTCACTAGCATACACCACGGCAGCTTGCCACACAGACTCCCGACGGCAGGTCAGGCAAGTTCGCAAGCAGAGTGCAGACTATGCAGACAAGGGACTCACCTGCAGTGGCAACGAAAGGCCCACTTGAACCACTGCTCGCCTGCAAAGGGCAGATGCGCAGAGCCGCGGACGCAAATGCACCATCACACGCATTGATGGTTGTGAAGGAGATGCATTTGATAGTAACATGGAGTACGAGGCGATATGGCATGACACAGCACGAAAATAGAACCATGCTCCAGACTCCAGATCACACCGCCTGCATCAGTAAGCTCTACCTAATCTCCATGCGCTGCATGAGATGTGATAGGCGGCAACCCTTGCTCTTGGAGGGAACTGCTACCTTTTTTGTGCAGGTCCCACTGCTGCAGCATGTCGATAATCCCAAAGTGGTAGATCCCCGGCCTGCCACAGATCCCAGCGATGCTGCTACTTGTACACCGGCTACTACTACTACTACTACTACTACTGCTCCCCCCCCCCCCCCCCCCTGGAAGCTAGGCTCGGTCATGTATCAAGTTTGGCCACATGATGCATGACTTTTTGCTCCTCTTTACTTGCAGCGATCTACTGCCTGCGCCCCGGGCCCTGCGGTGTGACCCGTAGACGACACGGGCAGGCAGGCCCGACAAGAAACAGTGATCCTCGTCTGCAACAAACAACCCAAGCAGAGCGTGTTTCTGAGCAGTCATATTGCTTGTGTGGAATCGGCCTTTGCCACATGCAGAGCGTTGAGGTTAGAGCCAAAAATGAGGTGGAAAATGAGCTGGGGTTCGGCCCAGAAAGCATGGAACAAGCTTAGCGCTGATTATCATCCAACGTACATCCAACCATCCACTTCTCTCCTTGAGCTCTCGCTTGCATCGCCGCGTGCTACCCGTCGCTTCAGTTTTGACTAGTTGTGCAGCCGCCGCATTCATGTCTTTTCCATCCCTGCGTGCACAATACATCCTTCTGGCATGGTCACCGCCACAGTCTCCTTCCCACAGAAAGGGAGGTAAGCGGGGAGGACCGGGTGATGTAGGAATCGGAGGGAGGCGGAGGGCTGGGCGGGCGCTGCAGGCTCAACACACTCGTCCGTTTCATCTCAGGCGCCATCTGCGACACAGAACAATATAATCAGTGACGCTGCGTGCGTGTGTGTGTGTTTGGGGAGGGGGGGGGGGGGGGGGGGGGGAGGGGGTCGGCGTACATGTCGTTCCACGATGGCCCGCCCAGGAACGCTGCCTTCATCTTCTTGGTGGTCCTGGAGCGCGCTGACCTCGCCCTGCGGCGGGGCGCCCGGTGGGTAGGCGGGAGGTGGGGGAGGGGGCGGTGGGGGTGGAGTGGGAGGCGGGGACAGCATATTGGGACGCTGGGCAGGCAGGGAGGGCAGAGGAGCAGCGAGCGCCGCCGCGGTGTCCGGCAGAGAGGAAGGGGCCGCGACAGAAGGCGGGGGAGGCAAAGGGAGAGGAGAGGGGGAGGAAGAGGGAGGAGGGGAGGCCATGAGCGGGGCTTGGTGCGCAGGGAACAGGTCCGACACGTGGTGCGGCACGCCCATGTCCTCTAGCCACATGACACAGGCATAAGGAACAGCGACACGTGCAGGGACGGGGTCCGAGAAGGGAGGCAGGGGCCGAGAGGGTTACGGAGGGGGTTTTTGACTGTGTGCGCCGTGCTGCGGAACGGAACGATGCGCTCCATGCCCTCCTTCACCAGCCCTAACAATGCAGCCCAACCACCCCACAGATGGAAGAACCACCTCCGTGCAACGAACAAACCCTCCTCACCCCCCACTTGTGGACACAATACGCCAGCGCACCCAGCAACACCACACAACAGTCGCTTACCTGTGCAGTGTGAATTCAAAACACGAGCTTCTGTACACATAGAGCATGGTTGAGATTAGTCAAGTTTTGCGAAACGGGAAGCATACGAGGTTCTTGAACTCTGTATTCAACAAAGGATGGGAAGGAGAAGGGGCATATGTGAACAAGAGATGGAGCGAGTGAAAGAGAAGGGTGCGCGCACGTGAAGGGGGGGGGGGGGGGGGGGCGGGGGGGTGCCAAGACGTTATAACGAAGGACAGGCAAGCGCACCTGTGCAATTGTGGACTGCCATCAATAGAGAGTAGTCCTGCACAGACACCAATAGTGCGCTGGCAGCAGGGCAAGCAAGCGAGGAGCGCAGAAGCCAGCGCCACACCAGCAGTGCAATCAGAATATTCTACCCCCCCCCCCCCCCCCCTACCTACCTGCCTACCGACCTACCACCTATCTACCAACTTTACCATCATATCTGTCTACCTATCTACTTACCATCAATCACTCGATCGAGCAATCAATCAACCAACCAATCCATCCATCTATCTATCTATCTATTACTTTGTATGAGTATCTCTCTGCATAGCTACACACATATAACTAGATACATGGTTCTTGATAAACAACGCAAACGATACAATACGCAAAATTTATATTCCTTTGCGCGCTTGTGTTTCTTTTTGGCGAAGATTGGAGAGTGAACAATGCAGGCGGGCTGGTTGCGTGTGTGCGAAGAGGTGCTGTGGACCATGACTCGCAGGCGGCGCAGGAAACACGCGTCCAGAGCCAGCTGCGTCACCTGTCCACACCGGACTTTGTTTTTGTCGTCTCTTGTACTTGAAGGTAGGTTAGGCTTTGGGTTGTGCATATATCAGGACGTGTCCCCCCCCCCCTCTCTCTCTCTCTGTGACCAGAGCCTCCGCCACCAAGGGTTCCAGCATCACCTAATATACACATCGCAGGCAGACGGACAGGACTGAGAGCAGAGCACACGTATTTAGAAATGCCTCACTCCTGGGATGCAAAGCAACCGCACACGCAAGGCAACGACAGGAGGTTCAAATACACATACTGGGTACGAAGCTAGGCAGCAGGAAGAAGAACAGCAACGAAAAGAAGAAGAAGAAGAAGAAGAAGAAGAAGAAGAAGGAAAGAAAGAAAGAAAGAAGAAAGAAAGAAAAAGAAAAAAGGGGGGACTGTGGCTTGTAGGTCGTTGTCTTTGAAGATCTTGGGCTTGAGCGGCTGCTGAGGCGGGCGAAACGCCCTCTCCTGCACACACATGGCAGTGCCCTTGCTTGTCTTGCGACAGGCAGCAACAAAGGAGAGAAGGGTTACACTAAGCTGGGAAAAGGAGGGCCGGCGAGAGCGACTGAGTGGCGTGGCACGCGAACTCACCATTCTGCAGCACGAAAACACAACAGCACACACACCCTCCTTCCTTGCATGCAGTCTGCGCGTTCGTGCCATGAAGGCAATCAGATGTGACCACTGCGTGGCAAGGCAGTGGATGCGTCGCGGAGCACGGGTGAGAGCTGCGCAGGCACAACGGTGGCTGCCATGCTGGTGATGTTGTCATGGAACTGTCGCACTGTCTCATGCAAAGAACACCATATGAACCCAGCAGTGTGCTTGCCCAGCTATGCCCTGTGCTCTGCGACGCATCCGCTTGCTGCGCATGGTCTGGTTTGACGTCGAATTCTTCTGGAAAATTTCCCCGTGGTCGGAACAACTTGAACGCTGCTGTAGGCGAAGCACACATGGTAAACAGCAAGCTGACCGCACGCTGTGGAATACGTAGGCGTGGGTTACACAACAGAGATGGCGCGGGTGGGCTTCTTTCTTTCTTTCTTTTCTCTCCCTCGCCCCCCCCCCCCCCCCCCTCTCGGGAATGGACCGCATGACGGGCTGCATGATAACGCGGCCCAGGCGGATCGGGCGGCGGCGGCGAGGCACCTTGCCGTGCCGCGAGATGCGACTCCCTACCCCCAGCCACAGCACACCAGCTCACCAATTGGCACGCAGCATACACCACACATTGACAACAAGTTGCCAAGGTGACAGCCAACAGTGGGGAGACAAAAGCTAACAACAGCAAACAAGCAAACAAACAAACAAACAGGCAACGAGAATCCAGTCGACACGAAACAAACCACACAGAGAATCGTTCGGGAAGAGAGAATGTTCATGGACATCACTACAGTCACTACAGTGGTACATATACGGACGTGTACATGTAATGTGGAATGCGAACGATTAGGGTGTGTACCTTTGAGGTCGTAGATGGCGTTCAGTGTGTAATGCGCAGACGGCACTCGTAAAAAGTTGTTCATAACCACAACGTACTGCAGGCGCACATCGACTTTGTTGCCACTCGACAGCGGATAGTAAGTTACATTGTATGTCCTGAACATCTTTCATGCTCTCCATCATGTAAATATTATAATACAACGACTAAGACCCCCCACTTCCCCTCTGCACCTCTTACCTGCGCGCCATGAGAAAGATGCAGAATCAAGAGAGTGTGCGGTGTGAGCTGCTGGCGCAACTTACTTGCAGGTGTCCGTAGAGGTGTATCGAATAGACCCCATAGTAGCGACATAGCAAGGACCTGGCAGAAAGGACAGAAAAATGAGCAACACACGCACACGGACGGGAGCAGAAGGTTAGCAACTACACGCGGGCGGTGGAGCAGGCGGAGGCGCAATTTATCCATTTTCGATAAGATTTGTTCGGTCAATAAGGGCAAGGATTGCTCTGACTGAATCTTTCGAAAGCTCAGGAACAATGGCTTTCAAACGACGTACTAACAATAGGCACTCGGGGGTGTACTTGCGGTAGGTGCGCATGTGCTCCAGGTAGCGGCCCAGGATGCTCACCAGGAAGGAGAACTCGGTGCCTGTCAACGTCTTGATCATGTACCTACGCAAGCAACACACACACGCTAGCGGGGACAGTAGGAGGAGCACACACAGTGAGGCGCACCTAGGCCAAGGTGTAACCAGCAAATCAGAAAGTGAAAAAAAAGGCATATAGACACTGTCAGGACGGAAGCAGAGATAAATGCGAAAGAAATGCAGAAGAGCTGCGACATGATAAAACCAAAGAAGACAACGACGAATAGCAGTTGATATTCGAGACTTGTTGTCGGTGGAGAAGTAGAAGAAACTCCCGGAGGCACCCTCACTGAAGTTCTTCTTCATGTGCTCGGGCTCGCCGTCGACGGACTTAGCAAAGCTCTCCTCGCTCACTCCAAGCACAGCGCTGCACACGTCAACACTCAAACTAACTCCAACTGACATGCGAACCTTGCCGCCAACACCGACATACAAGTTAGACTAGCCGCAGGTGTTTCCCACCGCAAATGCCCCACTATACCCCATGGCAGAGCCAGTCTCGTCCGACGCCAAGTACTAGCTAGCATGTTGATTGTTCGGCTTTTACACATCTCTTTATATTTTTCGGCATTCTCGTGAATAAGAATGTGCACACGTTCTTACGCATCTTCATGTGTTCAGGCCTGAGTGACCGTATTTGCTTGAACATGCCGGGAGCGTAGGCCGCGAACGGGACCGGCGTCTCCTGCACATACAAAGCCACATACAGCCTCGTTTCCGGAATACGACCTGCAGAGAAATAAATCATGGAAGCCTTGCGACATATCAAACAGTACACATACAAACATTCATATCATACATACACTGCACGCGGAGTTGGCAGGGAGGGGAATGTAGAAAGCAAGTCGGCGTGGGGGGGGGGGGGGGGGGGGTAAAGAGACCTTGTCCCCGAGCTGTATGGAGATGGGCTCCATGCCCATGCGCGCCAATCTGGTCTGCGCCCCCAACAGCGGAGTCCGCCCCGCCCCAGCCTCGACCGCCTCCTGCCACATATACATCACACATTACTTGCCCCATGCCCACAACTGCAATCCCCAAATCCCTTAAACAAGCCAAAATTATATTAACACCACAAATCATACTAGCTGATTCTATTCCTTTCTCTTCAGCCTGCACCCTTTGCACCTGCCTTGCATGTGGTGTACAGGTGTGTGTACGTGGGCCTGGGTCTGCACGGCGGCCACGATGCCAGCGGACATCCGCTTGATGAACTCGTACCTGCACCGCAACATGAGGATGCTGGGAATTATTTTATACTTTTGCCAAAGTTTCACGGGAATAACGGTCGCGTGTTTTTTTGGGGGGGGGGTTCTTATTATGAGAATCGTCTCCATGCGCACCCACCAATGAGGGCAGTGTGTGTACCATAGCTTCAGTTTCATCACAAATATGCAAATGCACCTTGTTTATTGCCTGTGTACTATGGTTTCAGTATCATCACATACGCAAATACACCCTGTTCTTTGCATGTGTGCAGGTGCGTATATTTCAGCATAGTTAGCCAGACGCACGTAACTGATGGTAAGGGTGAGGGTAGGTCAGAGCTTGGCTGTGCATAGGACTCCAACGGCCAAATATGCTCTCACCTCATGCATAAGTTGAAACGGCGTGTGTGTAAGTGCGTGTGTTAATGTATTTGTGACCGGAGTGCGGACGAGATGTCCTGCAGCTCCTCAGTCTCTGCAGGCGCCTCGGCTCGCTCTACACACATGTGCATGTGCACATCTTGCGCCCTTTACTCGGAGACAGAAAGCCATGACACTATGTCTGCGTGGAAGGTATAGAGTCCATCGAAAACTCATGCTTCCTGTCTATTCTAGTTCCTGAGCTGTTTGCGGCTGTCGTTTGTGACTCTGTGTGTTTGCGTGTGAAGTCTGGGGCACGCGCGACCAGGGTCGGCGAGGGAAAAGCGGGAGGCGCTGGACTGCGCCATGCTGTTAACGTTCGAGAAACTGGTGCCGAACTTGGATTGGCCTTGTCGCTTTTCCACCGCCTGAGCACCCAAGTCCAGCCAACATACAAGGCACAACACAGGGCCACAGGCACAGGCAGAAGCCGCAGCGCACGCAAGGTTACAACAGTCCGATCAGGCGCAGCAGCAGTGAGCAATGACTCCACTTCGCTTGTGGAGAGGGGAGAGGACACTGGGCAGGGCATAGTGTGACAGGAGAAGGGAAACATGACGCGACATGAAGAAGGAGACCTGCTGCACAGATTCGTGGTGAGTGTAGCTCCAGACCTGCGATATACACAGCAGCCAACCTCGCTAGCCACATATGGCGCACTCACACGCTTGTTCGCTCTTCAAGGCCGCGGCAGGAGGGCGAATGGCAAAAGGGGGAAGAGACCACAACGTCAACCATGCCCAGGCCGCCCATGAGGAGTGCGAAGCTGTAGGCTAGCGCAGGGTTCTGCACCAGCTGGAACGTGCCCTGCTCACCAACGCACACACGCAGCACACACACAATCACGCCATGCTACCCAGCAAAAGCCCTGTCCTGTCCTCGAAGGCTCGCTTGCTAGAAGTGCACAACCTCTACTGCTACAGTTACTACGAAAGCTACTTCCGTGGTTCCTGCTTGCTGCTATCACTACTGATCCTTTAGCATTCATGATATTGACAAGTGGCAACTGGGATTCTGCTGAACATGGAATTGTCTCTCTGTTCAATGGATCTGCAGGCACGGCAGGTCCAGCGAGTAGTGAAGGTGCACCTCTGTGTCGGAGTAGACCAGAAACCAGATTGCACCCCAACACAGCCAGTAACCTAAAACAAGACATTTCCATTTTTTTTTTGCCTTCATACGTGCATATACATATACGGCAAATAATTTCCACACTATATTCAATTTACTTGTACAGAAGATAGGCATGCAGCGACAGGAGAGATCTCACCAGTGAAGACCAGGGTGTAGATGCGTGCGTGTCGGATGGAGGTGATGCGCGTGGCCAGCGTCTCCATCATGTTGGACTTCATCAGAATACGCTGCCCCAAACTGCCCCGCAAAACGCACACATTCAGACGCCAGCCTGTTTCCCCACACCCCACACTGAATTGCGGTGTTGATTGCTGGCAACCGCATCTGCAACCCCAATATGCACCTTCACCTACCTTTTCCGCTCTCTCTACCCGTCGCACCACACCGCGCAACATGTCACATGCAGAGCCCACACAGCACGTGTACATAAAGACACAAACGCCAAGGCCCGCCACGGTGATAGTGTGGTAATCGATCCATGGTCTACGCTTGGTATGGTGCTGCGGTGTGCAAGGCGAGTACACAAGGGAGAGCAGCCCCGTCAGGCCAGACACGCCGAGCGGAATGAAGAGCGTGATCCAGTTGCGCGCGTTGATCAACGACTAACAAACACAACACACATATATCACTCAACAGCGTCAAGGCCCTTGGGCTGAATAATAATAATAATAATAATAATAATAATAATAATAATAATAATAATAATAATAGTGCTTCTCAGTCAATGGCGAATGCATTTCTGCACATGTGCCTCCATCGTCTCAGACGCGAGGGGAGTACGAAGATTTGACGATAGGCTCTACTGACACCCCCGCAAGGCAGCTCCAAGCCTTCCAGACAGACCAATACTTTCAAAGAAAATATCCTTTGAAAATACTGGCACCGACGGGAATCGAACTGGCGACAGGTCCCAGATGGTAGACCTTAACCACTGGGCTATCGCGGTGCCACAATAATAATAATAATAATAATAATAATAATAATAATAATAATAATAATAATACTATATCTGAGGCGTACTGATGCAGCTAATGGCATATCCTCAACGGACATAAGCCTCCAATACCCTTGTTCGAGGTCCTCCACCCCCCCGTGTCAGTCTCTCGCCTGATGATCAGGGCCACCGATGGAGCTCCTGAGGGCAAGACTGCACTAAGCCGAGGTTATTCCGCAGTCCCAGCAACCTCTTGCAAGACGTCACCGAATGTGCAAGTGCATACACCAAGCGCGGTTGCTAGAGCTGCCTCGAAACCCCACCCATAACAATCTGGTGTCTGCTGGGTCCTGGGCTATCAACCAGCATATGCGGAGTTTAAGATCTTTTACGCGCGCAACGACCCTCCTCCCCAGCATCTACCACCAAAGGGTTATGAGTTGGCGTCACAGTTTAACGCCTTGAGGCCATGGGGCTGAATAATAATAATAATAATAATAATAATAATAATAATAATAATAATAATAATAATAGTGCTTCTCTGTCAATGGCCGATGCAAATCTGCACATGCGCCTCCATCGTCTCACCCGTGAGGGGAGTACGAAGAATTGACGATAGGCTCTAGTGACACCCCCGCACGGGCAGTTCCAACACTTCCAGACGGACCGGTATGTTCAATGAAGATACTGGTGGCACCGACGGGAATCGAACTGGCGACAGGGCCCAGATGGTAGAACTTGACCACTGGGCTATCACGGTGTCCATAATAATAATAATAATAATAATAATAATAATAGTGCTTCTCTGTCAATGGCTGATGCATTTCTGCACATGCGCCTCCATCGTCTCACCCGTGAGGGGAGTACGAAGAATTGACGATAGGCTCTAATGACACCCCCGCAAGGGCAGTTCCAACACTTCCAGACGGGCCGGTATGTTCAATGAAAATACTGGTCCAGACGGATCGGTATGTTCAATGAAAATACTGGTGGCACCGACGGGAATAATAATAATAATAATAATAATAATAATAATAGTGCTTCTCTGTCAATGGCTGATGCATTTCTGCACATGCGCCTCCATCGTCTCACCCGTGAGGGGAGTACGAAGAATTGACGATAGGCTCTAATGACACCCCCGCAAGGGCAGTTCCAACACTTCCAGACGGACCGGTATGTTCAATGAAAATACTGGTCCGGACGGACCGGTATGTTCAATGAAAATACTGGTGGCACCGACGGGAATCGAACTGGCGACAGGGCCCAAATGGTAGAACTTGACCACTGGGCTATCACGGTGTCCAATTAATAATAATAATAATAATAATAATAATAGTGCTTCTCTGTCAATGGCTGATGCATTTCTGCACATGCGCCTCCATCGTCTCACCCGTGAGGGGAGTACGAAGAATTGACGATAGGCTCTAATGACACCCCCGCAAGGGCAGTTCCAACACTTCCAGACGGACCGGTATGTTCAATGAAAATACTGGTGGCACCGACTGGAATCGAACTGGCGACAGGGCCCAGATGGTAGAACTTGACCACTGGGCTATCACGATGTCGAAATAATAATAATAATAATAATAATAATAATAATAGTGCTTCTCTGTCAATGGCTGATGCATTTCTGCACATGCGCCTCCATCGTCTCACCCGTGAGGGGAGTACGAAGAATTGACGATAAGCTCTAATGACACCCCCGCAAGGGCAGTTCCAACGCTTCCAGACGGGCCGGTATGTTCAATGAAAATACTGGTCCAGACGGATCGGTATGTTCAATGAAAATACTGGTGGCAAATAATAATAATAATAATAATAGTGCTTCTCTGTCACTGGCTGATGCATTTCTGCACATGCGCCTCCATCGTCTCACCCGTGAGGGGAGTACGAAGAATTGACGATAAGCTCTAATGACTCCCCCGCAAGGGCAGTTCCAACACTTCCAGACGGGCCGGTATGTTCAATGAAAATACTGGTCCAGAAATAGACCGGTATGTTCAATGAAAATACTGGTGGCACCGACGGGAATCGAACTGGCGACAGGGCCCAGATGGTAGAACTTGACCACTGGGCTATCACGGTGTCTATAATAATAATAATAATAATAATAATAATAATAATAATAATAATAGTGCTTCTCTGTCAATGGCTGATGCATTTCTGCACATGCGCCTCCATCGTCTCACCCGTGAGGGGAGTACGAAGAATTGACGATAAGCTCTAATGACACCCCCGCAAGGGCAGTTCCAACACTTCCAGACGGGCCGGTATGTTCAATGAAAATACTTGTCCAGACGGATCGGTATGTACAATGAAAATACTGGTGGCACCGACGGGAATCGAACTGGCGACAGGGCCCAGATGGTAGAACTTGACCACTGGGCTATCACGGTGTCCATAATAATAATAATAATAATAATAATAATAATAATAATAATAGTGCTTCTCTGTCAATGGCTGATGCAAATCTGCACATGCGCCTTCATCGTCTCACCCGTGAGGGGAGTACGAAGAATTGACGATAGGCTCTAATGACACCCCCGCAAGGGCAGTTCCAACACTTCCAGACGGACCGGTATGTTCAATGAAAATACTGGTGGCACCGACGGGAATCGAACTGGCGACAGGGCCCAGATGGAATAATAATAATAATAATAATAATAATAAATAAATAAATAATAATAATAGTGCTTCTCTGTCAATGGCTGATGCATTTCTGCACATGCGCCTCCATCGTCTCACCCGTGAGGGGAGTACGAAGAATTGACGATAGGCTCTAATGACACCCCCGCAAGGGCAGTTCCAACACTTCCAGACGGACCGGTATGTTCAATGAAAATACTGGTCCAGACGGACCGGTATGTTCAATGAAAATACTGGTGGCACCGACGGGAATCGAACTGGCGACAGGGCCCAAATGGTAGAACTTGACCACTGGGCTATCACGGTGTCCAAAATAATAATAATAATAATAATAATAATAATAATAATAATAATAATAATAATAATAATAATAATAAATAGTGCTTCTCTGTCAATGGCTGATGCATTTCTGCACATGCGCCTCCATCGTCTCACCCGTGAGGGAAGTACGAAGAATTGACGATAGGCTCTAATGACACCCCCGCAAGGGCAGTTCCAACACTTCCAGACGGACCGGTATGTTCAATGAAAATACTGGTCCAGATTTGGACCGGTATGTTCAATGAAAATACTGGTGGCACCGACGGGAATCGAACTGGCGACAGGGCCCAGATGGTAGAACTTGACCACTGGGCTATCACGGTGTCCGAAATAATAATAAATAATAATGATAATAATAATAATGATGTTTAAACGATAATAACAATAATAATATTAGTCAAACCATAGTAATAATCATAATGATCTACGTATACTACTAATGTACGTAGCATGTATGTACGAAAAAGAATAATGCACGAAACCAAGGACACCTAAAATTAAAATGAGAATAAACCCACCCATGGCCAATCAAAGAACAAAAGCAGGATAAACAAACAAAGTACCTACTAAACAAACAACAAAAAACAACAAGAACAAGGCTTAAACCCTTCACAGCAACTGAGGTACGAGAGTACTCAAGAACTCGCTATAGAGCTCCCCCGGCTCCCACTCATAAAAGAAAGCTTACCAAAAATAATATTGTTGCAACTGTTACCACATTCGATTTCTTCACGAAGGGAGTGTGTAACCCCCCATTTGGTAAATGGTAAACCCCAGGCTCAAACACCCTGCATTTCCGATGTACCTCCTACTCCCTTAGGTCTCCATAAGAAATAATTACTTCACCAAAGTCTTCAATAGCTTCCCCAAAAGTTAGAAACCCCTTCAAACATCACCAACTCTTTTTTCCTGGTCCAACCAGAAAAAAATGGTTCATGGCCGGGCTTGGCACTTCTTGTAGTTCTATGGCCCGGACTGACTGTGAAGCACACGCGTCCAAAGAGAGAGGAGGATTTGAGAGTCCACGAACGAGTTCTGCGAGAAGGTTTTGAGAGTCCCTCGACAAGACTTCATGGTCAGTGTGTCAAAATTTCCCACCATCTCATGGGCTGTTTTTTCGTTTTCTTTTTTCTGTTGGGTTTTTGGCAAGACTTCTGGTTGTTTTGTTGTTGTTGTTGTTGTACCTCTGCAAGCCTTGCAAGCATTTACAAGCGTCAAGTCTCACGGCAAGAATCACGGGCCGTTAGTGGTGTCGATCTTTTTGTGCTTTGCGTTTTCTTTTGGCTCGTACTTTGGTATGTTGACAACGATTCTCGTAGTGGAAACTTAAAAAAAGAAACAGGAAACATCTGTATGTATGTACGCAGATAGTATCGTATTGTATTCTCTACATTCATGCACGCACCAGCACAAGCGTGCATGCGCATAAATACAAGTACTAAGTATTCATACATACAAACATACATGCATAACATATATACATACAAACACACACACATACACATACATACACACCGAACAATATCCATTTGCTTTGGTAAATGGATGACGTGGTGAGGAGAGATAGACCTGGTTGGTTTTGGCGTTCCAACACAGCTGGAAGTCGGGCCTGCCAAAAGAGATCGATTCAGCAGATAATGAGAGCAAGGCAGTGCATCACACACGACTGATTACTTCCCAACAGTCGACCCTAGTAGACATCTCATCATTTGCTATGCACATCGCTGAACTTTCCGAACATGAGGCCAACCAGC
>WBZZ01000577.1:0-32500 GCA_019918135.1 Paulinella micropora
GATACTCCAGTTCTGGAGAAGTATGGACCCGGTCGAGGATCCAAAGGCAAGACATTATCTGCCAGTATATAAATACGCAAAAAGTCTCGAGACATGGGATGATACAATTACTCCCAGGGACAAGGATTACACTGCGTGGACCATTCAGACACTGCCAAGGGGAGTGCTTGACATCCCGTTTGACTTATCTTTGGGCGGAATCCCTAACAAGATCTGGGACATTCTTGAACAGTCAAAGTTTGAACTGACTTTCGTTGGTGGCCCTCCACCAGGCAAAGAAATCCGCGCAAGAAGACGAAGGCAGTAACAAGGAAACTATTTTTCTTTATGCGTCTCAAATAAACTGATTGATTGCCCAAGCGTATCATGATTTGATCATGCATCATCAGTTATTATTATGAATATTAAAAAGACTCAGTGATATAACTTGGCATTCGATCGCAACATACTAGTGCGAAAGGTCGATCGACAATGATACTACACCGTAGACGGGGATCGCTAGTGTATTGAGCGATGGTGTTCCCGGGTATGACCCTCTTGCAAGTCCTGGGATGATGTTCTCGAAAAATGAAATGTTCTCTGAACTTCCATTAAATTATTTTTTACGGTCGGATACATTATATACTGTCGTATCTGTGCACGGTCAATCTCTACTTGTGTCGGTATATCGCAGGGTTGGGTACATACACCCCGACTTCGGATATAGTTATTAGGACTGGCGCCCTAGTACTATATTATAGGATATCCGCTTTAGACAAGGGTATGTCATTAAAAAGACTATGTATTTACCGTCGGATCTTCGTGGAGAATAATAATAATAATAATAATAATAATAATAATAATAATAATAATAATAATAATAATAATAATAATAATAATAATAATAATAATAATAATAATAATAATAATAATAATAATAATAATAATAATAGTGCTTCTCTGTCAATGGCTGATGCAAATCTGCACATGCGCCTCCATCGTCTCACCCGTGAGGGGAGTACGAAGAATTGACGATAGGCTCTAATGACACCCCCGCAAGGGCAGTTCCAACATTTCCAGACGGACCGGTATGTTCAATGAAAATACTGGTGGCACCGACGGGAATCGAACTGGCGACAGGGCCCAGATGGTAGAACTTGACCACTGGGCTATCACGGTGTCCAATAATAATAATAATAATAATAATAATAATAATAATAATAATAATAATAATAATAATAATAATAATAATAATAATAGTGCTTCTCAGTCAATGGCGAATGCATTTCTGCACATGTGCCTCCATCGTCTCACCCGCGAGGGGAGTACGAAGATTTGACGATAGGCTCTACTGACGACCCCGCAAGGCAGCTCCAAGCCTTCCAGACAGACCAATACTTTCAAAGAAAATATCCTTTGAAAAAACTGGCACCGACGGGAATCGAACTGGCGACAGGGCCCAGATGGTAGACCTTAACCACTGGGCTATTGCGGTGCCACAATAATAATAATAATAATAATAATAATAATAATAATAATAATAATAATAATAATAATAATAATAGTAATAATAATAATAATAATAATAATAATAGTGCTTCTCTGTCAATGGCTGATGCATTTCTGCACATGCGCCTCCATCGTCTCACCCGTGAGGGGAGTACGAAGAATTGACGATAAGCTCTAATTACACCCCCGCAAGGGCAGTTCCAACACTTCCAGACGGGGGCCGGTATGTTCAATGAAAATACTGGTCCAGACGGATCGGTATGTTCAATGAAAATACTGGTGGCACAGACGGGAATCGAACTGGTGACAGGGCCCAGATGGTAGAACTTGACCACTGGGCTATCACGGTGTCCAATAATAATAATAATAATAATAATAATAATAATAATAATAATAATAATAATAATAATAATAATAATAATAATAATAATAATAATAATAATAATAATAGTGCTTCTCTGTCAATGGCTGATGCATTTCTGCACATGCGCCTCCATCGTCTCACCCGTGAGGGGAGTACGAAGAATTGACGATAAGCTCTAATGACACCCCCGCAAGGGCAGTTCCAACACTTCCAGACGGGCCGGTATGTTCAATGAAAATACTGGTCCAGACGGATCGTTTACGTTCAATGAAAATACTGGTGGCACCGACGGGAATCGAACTGGCGACAGGGCCCAGATGGTAGAACTTGACCACTGGGCTATCACGGTGTCCATAATAATAATAATAATAATAATAATAATAATAATAATAATAATAATAATAATAATAATAATAATAATAACAATGATAATGATAAGAAGAAGAAGATCAAGGGGGGAATACTGCACCACGTTGCTTGTATTTTTTAATGGTAATACATTTGTTCTTGACATACTGCCGAGAACAAAAAAGAAGTTGAGGGGAGGAGTTCAAAATTTACAAGAACGGCTAGAGAATCTGCTTTGACGTGCCGTATGAGGATATATCTATCGTATTTTAGCGTCTATCCGTGGGTCGATGCGCTGTGTGGCATGACTCCATAGCGCATATTGTTTGCAGAAAGAAATCAAAAGGTGTATGACGAAAATGTTATTTCCGTCATAAATTCGGGAGGGGGTACTGTATGCATCACCCCCCTGGTAGCCGGTAAAAAGTACCCTTTTCCTGATGACAGGTGCACCAGCCTGTTTTTCAGTATTATTTGTCCGGATTGGACCTGATGCCATTTTATTCCTGGTCTGTTGCCGTTTTCCTTTTTCGGCTTCACTGAGCTAATACAACGAGACATCATTCTCATTCTTGAAAACTGTGTTTGGTTGTATTACCGACTTTTTATTGAGCTATCGTTGGGGCATTACAGCCGGCGAACAATGACTGAGTCATGATGTTGTAAGTATTAGTTTTAATACTAGGCTGGGCCGTAGTATCAAAAATCTAGAGCGAACAACTTTCAACGAGTCACAGTGGCAAGTATTTTATTAAACCAGTGTTTGCCACTCAGCTGAGTCTACGAGTGGCAAGTATTCTATTATTAATACTACTGAGCTTAGTAGACGGTACCGTTGAATTACCGGTATATACTTGAAGTTGATTCGTGGTCGGACTTGTGACGGTGGCAGTGCTTGCGTAACGGTGGCAGTCGGCAGTGACTTGGAGCCCCAGAGTCTGTTCATCATGAGTCCTGAATTCGAAGAGTCAATATTTATTTATTACTATCAGTTGGCAATCATTTAAATCCTTAAACTTCAAATGCGTGACTGTAACCAAACGTTACTGAGCTATTATCAGCTCTCTCGCGCTATGCTCGACTGCTTCTTGGAAGGCTTGGTATACTACATCGTTTTTACGCTATTGGTTTTTACTGAAATTCACTCGTGGAAGTGAATGATTCCTTGTTATTCAATGTATTTTCAGATGAATCCTTATTATATTTTCTGTTTTGAATAATACTTCCTATTTTAATGTTGTATTAGGATAAAGGGGTATGGGGATAAGCTTGGAAGCTTAAATCCCATAGGGCCTTAAATTCTATATTTTTACACTTAACCGTATACAGGAGTGGTGAAGGTTTGTAGGATGTAAGTTACATATAGATGTAGCATCAGTATTCAATAACCTCCCACATTAATAGCGTTTACCCGATCCTTTTGTAGCGTATGTAGTAACCGTTTGAAGTTAAGGAAAATTTGCAAGGAAATTCAGTAAAATTTCGCAGTTTTTCCCGTGACTGGGAATTCATGGCTAAATAAGGGAAATTGCACTTATGGTTTGTTGTTTGTGGTATGTTTTTACATTTGTGCAGGTCACGGACGTAACACATCGGGTCAATTGACCAGTGTCAAAGGGATACTCCGTTTTTAGCGTTTTCCCCTTTGGCTTGTTGTTTGGGTTCAATTCTGGCTTCCCTTTCTACTTTAGAAGTGGATGTTAGCCTTGAACCAGTTGTGTTCAATTTATTAGAATATTAAATTTAATTTTTTTTTTAGCTCATAAGGGTTAAGACTTCCTGTCTTAAGACAATAATAATAATAATAATAATAATAATAGTGCTTCTCTGTCAATGGCTGATGCATTTCTGCACATGCGCCTCCATCGTCTCACCCGTGAGGGGAGTACGAAGAATTGACGATAAGCTCTAATGACACCCCCGCAAGGGCAGTTCCAACACTTCCAGACGGGCCGGTATGTTCAATGAAAATACTGGTCCAGAAATAGACCGGTATGTTCAATGAAAATACTGGTGGCACCGACGGGAATCGAACTGGCGACAGGGCCCAGATGGTAGAACTTGACCACTGGGCTATCGCGGTGTCCTATAATAATAATAATAATAATAATAATAATAATAATAATAATAATAATAATAATAATAATAATAATAATAATAATAATAATAATAATAATAATAATAATGTATCTCCTGCCAATTGCTGAGCCAAAAGGCCATGTGCATCCAGTCCTCCATTCCATAAGGAAAGTCTCCACACCAATCGGTGGAATAAAGGAAGTGACGCCATAGAACATTACTCTAGGAGCTTTATACCAATCCGCCCATTGAAAAGGACCAATGGCCTATGTACTCCCTAATAATAATAATAATAATAATAATAATAATAATAATAATAATAATAATAATAATAATAATAATAATAATAATAATAGTGCTTCTCTGTCAATGGCTGATGCATTTCTGCACATGCGCCTCCATCGTCTCACCCGTGAGGGGAGTACGAAGAATTGACGATAAGCTCTAATGACACCCCCGCAAGGGCAGTTCCAACACTTCCAGACGGGCCGGTATGTTCAATGAAAATACTGGTCCAGACGGATCGGTATGTTCAATGAAAATACTGGTGGCACCGACGGGAATCGAACTGGCGACAGGGCCCAGATGGTAGAACTTGACCACTGGGCTATCACGGTGTCCATAATAATAATAATAATAATAATAATAATAATAATAATAATAATAATAATAATAATAATAATAATAATAGTGCTTCTCTGTCAATGGCTGATGCATTTCTGCACATGCGCCTCCATCGTCTCACCCGTGAGGGGAGTACGAAGAATTGACGATAGGCTCTAATGACACCCCCGCAAGGGCAGTTCCAACACTTCCAGACGGACCGGTATGTTCAATGAAAATACTGGTCCAGACGGACCGGTATGTTCAATGAAAATACTGGTGGCACCGACGGGAATCGAACTGGCGACAGGGCCCAGATGGTAGAACTTGACCACTGAATAATAATAATAATAATAATAATAATAATAATAATAATAATAATAATAATAATAATATACTTCCTCTAAGGCATACTGATGCAGCTGATGGCACGATCCGTTTCCGGACATGAGCCTCCATGCCCTTGCTCGATGTTCTCCATCCTCACCTAGTCAGTCTCTCGACTGATTGTAGGGGCCACCGATGGAGCTCCTGAGGGCAAGACTACACTAAGCCGATGTTATTCCGCAGTCCCAACAACCTCTTGCAAAACGTTGCCGAATGTGCAAGTGCGTACACCAAGCATGGTTGCTAGAACTACCTCAAAACCCCACCCATAACAATTTGGTATCCGCTGGGTCCAAGGGCTATCAACCGGCATAGCGGAGTTTAAGATCTTCGACAGGCGCCCAACGACCCTCCTCCCCAGCATCATCCACCAAATGGTTTTGAGTTGGCATCACAGTTTAACGCCGTAAGGCCATTGGGCTGAATAATAATAATAATAATAATAATAATAATAATAATAATAATAATAGTGCTTCTCTGTCAATGGCTGATGCATTTCTGCACATGCGCCTCCATCGTCTCACCCGTGAGGGGAGTACGAAGAATTGACGATAAGCTCTAATGACATTCCCGCAAGGGCAGTTCCAACACTTCCAGACGGGCCGGTATGTTAATAATAATAATAATAATAATAATAATAATAATAATAATAATAATAATAATAATAATAATAATAATAATAATAATAATAATAATAACAATAATAATAATAATAGTGCTTCTCTGTCAATGGCTGATGCATTTCTGCACATGCGCCTCCATCGTCTCACCCGTGAGGGGAGTACGAAGAATTGACGATAAGCTCTAATGACACCCCCGCAAGGGCAGTTCCAACACTTCCAGACGGGCCGGTATGTTCAATGAAAATACTGGTGGCACCGACGGGAATCGAACTGGCGACAGGGCCCAGATGGTAGAACTTGACCACTGGGCTATCACGGTGTCCAAATAATAATAATGATAATAATAATAATAATAATAATAATAATAATAATAATAATAATAATAATAATAATAATAATAATAATAATAGTGCTTCTCTGTCAATGGCTGATGCATTTCTGCACATGCGCCTCCATCGTCTCACCCGTGAGGGGAGTACGAAGAATTGACGATAAGCTCTAATGACACCCCCGCAAGGGCAGTTCCAACACTTCCAGACGGGCCGGTATGTTCAATGAAAATACTGGTCCAGATGGATCGGTATGTTCAATGAAAATACTGGTGGCACCGACGGGAATCGAACTGGCGACAGGGCCCAGATGGTAGAACTTGACCACTGGGCTATCACGGTGTCCAATAATAATAATAAATTTACTTTTTTTTTTAGCTCATAAGGGTTAAGACTTCCTGTCTTAAGACAATAATAATAATAATAATAATAATAATAGTGCTTCTCTGTCAATGGCTGATGCATTTCTGCACATGCGCCTCCATCGTCTCACCCGTGAGGGGAGTACGAAGAATTGACGATAAGCTCTAATGACACCCCCGCAAGGGCAGTTCCAACACTGCCAGACGGGCCGGTATGTTCAATGAAAATACTGGTATGTTCAATGAAAATACTGGTGGCACCGACGGGAATCGAACTGGCGACAGGGCCCAGATGGTAGAACTTGACCACTGGGCTATCACGGTGTCCAAAATAATAATAATAACAATAATAATAGTGCTTCTCTGTCAATGGCTGATGCATTTCTGCACATGCGCCTCCATCGTCTCACCCGTGAGGGGAGTACGAAGAATTGACGATAAGCTCTAATGACGCCCCCGCAAGGGCAGTTCCAACACTTCCAGACGGGCCGGTATGTTCAATGAAAATACTGGTCCAGACGGATCGGTATGTTCAATGAAAATACTGGTGGCACCGACGGGAATCGAACTGGCGACAGGGCCCAGATGGTAGAACTTGACCACTGGGCTATCACGGTGTCCAATAATAATAATAATAATAGTAATAATAATAATAATAATAATAATAATAATAATAATAATAATAATAATAATAATAATAATAATAATAATAATAATAATAATAATAATAATAATAATAATAATAATAATAATAATAATAATAATAATAATAATAATAGTGCTTCTCTGTCAATGGCTGATGCATTTCTGCACATGCGCCTCCATCGTCTCACCCGTGAGGGGAGTACGAAGAATTGACGATAAGCTCTAATGACGCCCCCGCAAGGGCAGTTCCAACACTTCCAGACGGGCCGGTATGTTCAATGAAAATACTGGTCCAGAAATAGACCGGTATGTTCAATGAAAATACTGGTGGCACCGACGGGAATCGAACTGGCGACGGGGCCCAGATGGTAGAACTTGACCACTGGGCTATCACGGTGTCCAAATAATAATAATAATAATAATAATAATAATAATAATAATAATAATAATAATAATAATAATAATAGTGCTTCTCTGTCAATGGCTGATGCAAATCTGCACATGCGCCTCCAACAATAATAATAATAATAATAATAATAATAATAATAATAATAATAATAATAATAATAATAATAATAATAATAATAATAATAATAATAATAATAATAATAATAATAATAATAATAATAATAATAGTGCTTCTCTGTCAATGGCTGATGCATTTCTGCACATGCGCCTCCATCGTCTCACCCGTGAGGGGAGTACGAAGAATTGACGATAAGCTCTAATGACACCCCCGCAAGGGCAGTTCCAACACTTCCAGACGGGCCGGTATGTTCAATGAAAATACTGGTCCAGACGGACCGGTATGTTCAATAAAAATACTGGTGGCACCGACGGGAATCGAACTGGCGACAGGGCCCAGATGGTAGAACTTGACCACTGGGCTATCGCGGTGTCCTATAATAATAATAATAATAATAATAATAATAATAATAATAATAATAATAATAATAATAATAATAATAATAATAATAATAATAATAATAATAATAATAATAATAATAATAATAATAATAATAATAATAATACTATATCTGAGGCGTACTGATGCAGCTAATGGCATATCCTCAACGGACATAAGCCTCCAATACCCTTGTTCGAGGTCCTCGACCCCCCCGTGTCAGTCTCTCGCCTGATGATCGGGGCCACCGATGGAGCTCCTGAGGGCAAGACTGCACTAAGCCGAGGTTATTCCGCAGTCCCAGCAACCTCTTGCAAGACGTCACCGAATGTGCAAGTGCATACACCAAGCGCGGTTGCTAGAGCTGCCTCGAAACCCCACCCATAACAATCTGGTGTCTGCTGGGTCCTGGGCTATCAACCAGCATATGCGGAGTTTAAGATCTTTTACGCGCGCAACGACCCTCCTCCCCAGCATCTACCACCAAAGGGTTATGAGTTGGCGTCACAGTTTAACGCCTTGAGGCCATTGGGCTGAATAATAATAATAATAATAATAATAATAGTGTTTCTCTGTCAATGGCTGATGCATTTCTGCACATGCGCCTCCATCGTCTCACCCGTGAGGGGAGTACGAAGAATTGACGATAAGCTCTAATGACACCCCCGCAAGGGCAGTTCCAACACTTCCAGACGGGCCGGTATGTTCAATGAAAATACTGGTCCAGAAATAGACCGGTATGTTCAATGAAAATACTGGTGGCACCGACGGGAATCGAACTGGCGACAGGGCCCAGATGGTAGAACTTGACCACTGGGCTATCACGGTGTCCACAATAATAATAATAATAATAATAATAATAATAATAATAATAATAATAATAATAATAATAATAATAATAATAATAATAATAATAATAATAATAATAATAATAATAATAATAATAATAATAGTGCTTCTCTGTCAATGGCTGATGCAAATCTGCACATGCGCCTCCATCGTCTCACCCGTGAGGGGAGTACGAAGAATTGACGATAGGCTCTAATTACACCCCCGCACGGGCAGTTCCAACACTTCCAGACGGACCGGTATGTTCAATGAAAATACTGGTGGCACCGACGGGAATCGAACTGGCAACAGGGCCCAGATGGTAGAACTTGACCACTGGGCTAAATAATAATAATAATAATAATAATAATAATAATAATAATAATAATAATAATAATAATAATAATAATAATAATAATAATAATAATAAGATCAGAGCAATTTACAGTTCAGGCAATTTAGATTTTTATATGGTCAGCTTCGAATTCATTGTGATATATGTTATCCTCTACTATGTATGCATTTGCATTTTCTTCCTTCTCCTCATATTTCATCATCGTCTCCTTTGCCTTTGCTATTGCTTGCTTTGCACGTTTATGTCTGTCTATTATTTTTAGTTTAAGTTTTATATATTCTTCTAAACTATTCGTATTTCCACGATCAAGTGTAAAACTAGCAAGTGCCAGGGGATTGTCCTCCATCCATCCATCTATCACACCATGCATCACACCGTGCATCATCTTGCATCTATCATAGCACATTATATGTTTTTTTCCTTTGGGGGCGAGCGCCCCCCTCCACCACTCCCGTGTGGTGGGTTTGGGTTTGGGTTAGTTTGGGAGGCCGTTACTATGCATCCATCTCTTCCAAATACTCCCCCACCACATTATATGGTTTTTTCCTTGGTCTGCTAAAATTTCTGAGTGGTGGGCTAAAATTTCTGACTGGTAAGCTAAAATTTTCAAAAAAGGGACCGGCCTGTTTACAGCTGAGCGACGTATCTGACAAAAATAAACCTGCCTGTTTATAGATTGAGCGACGTATCATATATCACATTCTTGCGTTAGCGCTAGCCCCCCCCCCCCCCCACTCCCGTGTGGTGTTTTTGATTAAATGCGACAGGTACGCATACGCAAATACAGGTACGCACAGCGCAGCAAAGCGCGCTTAAATATCTTGTTTCTAAAAGTATATCGTAGCCAAGTGCGTCAGTGATCACTTCACGGAAACCTAACTACTTTTTTTAGAGGCGGGGCCTGCCTGAAATATCAAGGGAAGAACATTTTGGACGGGCCTGCCTGTTTTTTTTGCGGAAACACAACATTTTTTTCAGTATGAATTCCACTTGGAAAAAATCGGGCCGCACTGTTTTTCTATAGAAAAAAGGAAAAAAAATTCAAACTTTACCTAGTCTATAGTGGTAAAAATAAAAACTCTTTGGGACGCGTGATCACATAGTGTGTTTTTTCTAATATACTTTATATTTCTGTAGTAGTAAGACTGTAGTACTAACTATAGACTGGCAATCCCCTGTTATATTCTCGTTTAGAAATCAAGGGAGAAGCACTAAAACTCCATTCAAAAAAAGCTTTTGCTTGATGTTTGGATGAATTTCCTGCAATAATTTTGAAAAAGTAACACGCCACAAAATTGTAGTTTTCTCATGCCACAGGTGTCAGGACCACTTTTATTAGCACAATGGTTTTGCACAATGTTGGGAGAGCAGTTAGGAAAAAAAGAAAAAAGCGTTCCAGACAGATAGACGTCAACAGAGGAATTTCAGTCTGGAGTTCGTATTTAGATTTTACTATGGAAGTTAGTGGGGGGAAAAAAATTGAGTATATTCTATTCAATTTCTGGCTTCTCTTCCTATCTCTCACACCTGGCTCTTTCCAGATCGTCTGCGAGTAGTAAAGGGTCGCACTTGGGCACGGATCTTCAGTGCAGTTTTATCACAGAAACCACACTAAGAGCCGTTATTCATTATTTCTGCTACCTGTTCTCTCTAAGTTCAAAACATCAATTTCATTAAAATCTCTCTTATTTCGCACACTATGGACTACTTTACACAAAAAGCAAAAAGTTGTCCATGTAAAAAAGCCACACGGGGGCTTTTTAGCGGTAACGCCTAGGTGTCTGGTGTGGAAGTGTTTTTAACCATACTAAGAGCCGTTATTCATTATTTCCTCTACCTGTTTATAACAAATACAGACAGACAAAAGAAAGAAAAACTGCTATCTATTGATATTTGAAAGCCGACCGCTACGCTTGTCGTTTTCAAACATCGTTAAAAAAATTTTAATTCCATTTAAAGATAAGGACATAATAAGACATAAAAGGACAATGCCAGACTACAAGCAAGGAAAATTTTATGCTATCCGTTCTCACCAGACAAACCAAATATATATTGGTTCAACTACAAACCCATTACATAAAAGGTTGTATGAACATAAAAGTTTCTTCAAAAAACAAACATACTATATGTCTGTTTTTGATTTTTGAAATATGATGATAACTACATTGAATTAATTGAAATGTTTCCTTGTAATAACAGAATGGAACTTTGTAAGCGAGAAGGAGAACTAATAAGACAAACGGAAAACTGTCAAAAAATACATAGAAGGAAGAACAGATAAGGAATGGAATAAAGAAACAGGATACTTTAAACAATACTACGAAAACAATCAAGAAAAAATAAAGGAAAAAGTAAATCAATACAGGAAAGATAATAACGAAGAAATAAATAAAAAGAAAAAACAATATAGAGAGAATAATAAAGAGAAAATAAAACAATCTCTGAGACAATGGAGAGAAAATAATAAAATAAGAAAAAGGAAAATGGACAAACAATATAGAGGAAATAACAAAGAAAAAATAGCCAAAAGAAAAAATGAAAAAATATTATGTGAATGTGGAAACTTTTATAGTAGAAATAATAAATCAACTCATCAAAATTCAAATAAACATTTTGATAACCTTATTGGATTAAATGTATTTGGTCATTAAAGATCTAATTTATCAACTCTCTTTTTAATACGATTTGAAGTTCTTATATTATCGCTGTCAATACTTTCTCTTTTTAGTTGTCTTTCAGTATTTCGTTCAGTAGTTATTTTTTTTATTTTTGAATTACTCTGTTCTTTTTCTTGTTCTTCATCGGGTTGTTCTGCTAAGTTAGTTTTAAGAAGTTCTTGGGGACTAACTAAATCTTCCTCTGATAGCACAATCTTATAGCCTTTACGGCCCTTAACCTTGAATATAGTTTTACTGAATTGTTTATCACCTTTTGAAAAAATAGTTCTTTGTAGTTCCTCTCTTACTCTTGTACCCTTAGGGAATTCATTAATTAAAGGATTTCTGTATATTTCTTGAGTGTTTTTTTCAGTCCCTTCAAAAACATTAATCGGAACTGCTTTAATTGTTGTATGATATGTTTTATTATAAGCATCAACAACCTCATGAATAATAGGAACCCACTCAAAATTTTCATTAAATTCCCATATTAAATTTAATTCATTTCGTATCGTTCTAATAAACCTATTTATTATACCCATTGTTCTGTGGTCACCAACTTGAACAGTCCTATGTTCAATATTATTTTGTCTGAAATATTCAGTCACTTGTCCTTTGAATTCACCACCATTATCTGAAGTAATTCTTTCAGGAACTTTTTTGGTAAATATTTTTTTTAACCCTTCTAAGACATAACCAGTTGTTTTATTTTTGACTGGCTCAATCCACCCACGACGGCTATATACATCAATAGCAACTAATCCAAAATTATAGTTAGCATTACCTTTCTTTGTTGCAACCTTTGACATATCCATTAAATCGATAAACACTTGACTTAATGGTTTAGCCTCTGGCGCGGTTATCGTATTCCATATCTTAGCTGGCTTTGATTGAAAATGTATTTCGGCCACTTCTTCAAGTTTTTCTTTCCGCTCTGTCTGCTCAGGAGTTTCTTGTTGCTGACTATGTTGCTGTCCATTGTATATTATTAGAATTTTAAGAAACATTTTTCGATATCATTATTTTTTTCTTTCTTGCTTGGCTTCTCTGCTTGATTATAAACATTAACTGATATGTTCGACTTCTTACCATTTCCTTTCTTAGATTTAGGCTTCGGCTCTTCTTCTTCACTTTCTTCACTTTCGCTTTCGCTATCGTCATGTTCAGGCTCAGGGTGATCTATTTCGACACGTCGAAATAGATCTGGCTTCTTACTTACTTTCTTCTTTGCTTCCGCTTTCTTTCTTCGTATTTTCATCTTAGCCATCTTTTCAGCAATGATATCAGTAAAATCACATTCTTCATCGCTATCACTGCTTTCTTCTGGTGTATCATCTTGGTCTTTTCCATTAATGATATCATTAGCAACACCCATTTCTGCCATGCGGTTTATCTTTTCCTCCATCTCTTCATCATCGCCTACATAAGCATTTCTACACTTTGCTAATTTCTCTTTCGCTATTTCAATCTTTTGTTGCTTTTTGCTCTTGATACTTTCCACAGCCTTACCCCAATTCTTGCGACTTGCTTCGGGAGACGGCATTTATACTAAGATTATTATATTTTAGTATTTTTTAAATAAATAAATAAATAATTAATTCCATATAAAGATAAAGATAAAAATATACATAAAGCGACAATGCCAGACTATAAGCAAGGAAAGATTTATTCATTAAGGTCTCACCAGACAGACCAGATTTACATAGGTTCAACAACTCAACCTATATATGAAAGGTTATATACACATAAAAAGGATTTCAAATGTAACAAAGTGTATATATCATCGTTTGAAATTTTGAAATATGAATATGTCTATATTGAATTAATTGAAGAATTTCCATGCGAGAATAAAATGGAACTTAACAGAAGAGAAGGAGAAGTAATAAGACAAACGGAATGCGTCAATAAATACATAGCAGGAAGAACACAAAAGGAATGGAGGGAAGAAAATAAAGAACTAAAAAGAAAAAATAAAGAATGGAGAGAAGAAAATAAGGAAATACTATATCAAAAAAAGAAAATTTATATTCAGAACAACGTAGATAAAGTAAAACAAAGACAACATAACTATTTTCAAAAAATAAAGAAAAAGCAAATGATAGAAATAGAATAAATTACTATAAAAACAGAGATAAAATAATATGCGAATGTGGTGTTGAATTTCTTAAGATTAATAAAAGAGGACATGTCAAAACAAAAAATCATATGAGATATTTTGAACAATACTTTGGATTGGCAACATTAGGATTTTAAAAATGAAACCAAAAATATTTTTTTGTTTAATATACAAATATGTCGGGTTCATCCTATAAGTCTCTTTTGGGTTTGTCAGAGTTGGCTGTTGATAGTCTAAATATACTTAACCTTGATCTTACCAACACAAACATAGTCGGTCTGAATACAGACAGAGTGCCAGAAGATGCCGACCCCGTAAATCTTTATTACACTGACGACCGATTTGACACACGTCTCGCTTTAAAATCAACTACGGATATCAAAGAAGGAAGCCGTTTATACTACACAGAGCAACGAGTAAGGGATAATGACGAAGTCAAAGCCTCAACTCAACACCGCTCTAATACTTCCAATCCGCACCAAACCAGTTTATATAATTTGATAGACACAAACATATTTGCACAAGCGAGCGGTCAATACTTAACTTACAACGATGTAGAAGGCAAATGGAAGAATACAGCCCTTGGTTCAATTGATACACTTTCAGATGTGGTTATGACCGCACCAATAGCAATGAATAGTTATCTAACATATAATTCAATAAACTGGGTAAATAAAACATTTCCGATAAATGTTGATGAATTCGGCAATATTAGTATTGGAAGGAAGAATATAACAGGAATTAATTTACTAAATACAAAAGATGTTGATGAATGGATATTTGAGCATAATGATAATAATGATAAAGTGTCAGCAGCTGGAAGTATAGATAGCCACAGCGATGTTACAATAACAGGCTTCCCAAAAGATAATCAACTGATTATGTATAGCACGGGGCAATGGAGAAACACCACACCACCCTTTCTTAGATTAGACGGCACTGCTAGTATGACGGGAGGACTAAATATGGGTGGTTTTGCTATTTCAGGGGCTTCTACATATAATGGAATTAATCTCGCAAATCTCGCAGTTGATCGTTCGGTGGTCAAACTAACAGGAGACCAAACCATGGGAGGAATTAAAACATTCAGCAGTATAATAAATGCGAGTGCGGGGATTGATATGAAAAGCCAAAGCATAACAAACGTTAATCTTGTTGATGGCGTGGATGTTTCAGTTCTTGATACTTCGGTTGTTAAACTAACAGGAGACCAAACCATAGCAGGGAATAAAAAATTTACATCAACTTTAGAAGTAAGTGGTTCATCCAATCCTACTACTTTTGATGGTATTGGCATAGCCTTTGACACAAAAATAGGAATGATTGCAGCACAAAAAACAGCAACAGCGACTTGGTATCCGATACAAATAACTGGTTCGTATGTAGAGTTATATTCAGGTAATACTTTAATTATAACTGCAACTGGAACAACATTCAATTTGAATAACAACAAAATAACAAACTTAGCCACACCATCAGCAACAACGGACGGAGCAAACAAAAGTTATGTGGATACATTAGACGGGCAAAATGTGAAACTAACAGGAAACCAAACCATAGCAGGAATTAAGACATATAGCAGCGGTGTTGAAATTACTGGAAATTCAATCAATTCAACAACAAAGGGCACATTCATCGTTTTCAATTCTACAAGTAATATTGGGTCAATTGCTAGTTTGGATATGAAAACTGCAACATATTACAACTTTGGAATTTCTGCGAAAAAAATAAGTTTTATTATTGACGGGACGATTGTTTCGTGGTTTAATGCTACTGGCTTAGATTGTAATAGTAGTCGGATTGTTAATCTAGGAGCACCACAAAATGCGAATGAAGCGGTAAATAGGCAATATCTGGATGATAATTGTGTGAACTAACAGGAGACCAAACCATAACAGGAAGTAAAACATTTAATGGGGCGAGCACTACGATAAAATATCTAACTTTAACGAACAATGCCGATTTTAATAATCAAACTATCACAAATGGTGGAAATATAACATATAATTGTGCGAGGATATTAAACCAAAATGGAGGAGATATATTCTTTTCACATACATCAGGAGATTATCAGTATTTCTTATTTACTCTAAATACTGCTACAAGTGGAACCGCGAACCAACGAGGTTATGTATTTACGAATGTAGCATTTGATGCAAAAGGAGAAGGTCTTTATATTTCAAAACTTTTGGATAATAAAAGTGCTTCGTCTGACATTGTCCGTTTTAACAATGCTGGCGGTATGCGGTTTTATGGTGCTTTGGATATGAACTCAAACAACATAACAAATCGTGGAACAATAACGGGAACGACAATTACTTCAACCGCAGGAATAACTACAACTACATTAACGGCGAGCGGATTATTAACAGCAGATGGCGGTTGCAAGTTATCTATTCAAAATAAAGTAGATGGAGGAAATGGACAGGGTATATTTCTGTGGGATACAGACAACGCAGGATGGGGGATTTATATGGCTCCACCAGGGGCAGGTAAAGTCTATCTGGAGGGTCTGCGGTTGCAGGCAACGATATTTCAGGCTTTGCTGTAAGATTTAGGTCTGGTTTTGCTTCGGCGGATGGTTTTGTGTGGGAAAATTCTAATGAGCAATTGTTAATGTCATTAAATGGGGCAAACGGGACTTTATGGACGAAAGGATTAATAACGGCTAGTGCGGGGATATCAACAACAACGGCAACCGCAAGTGGATTAATAACGGTAAATGCTGGGATATCTGTTGTTAATAGCACGGCAGATATAAGAGGAGAAGCAAGAAGTGGGTCTCATCCATCACCAGTCGGGTTATATGTCACAGCCAATCTTGGAGCATCTTCTGCTGGTGTTGAATTCAGACACAGCAACGGGACACAGGGAGTTGGTTTTGGTTATAATTCAATATATGCTACGGGAAGCAATACCAATCAAGATTTAAATTTTTATGCGAGGGGAAGTGGAGTTATCTATGCTCAGAGTGATGCAAGCATGACGACAGCATCCAGCGGATTTTTAACATTAAGAAAAAGACCATCAAATACGACCAACCCACAAATATTTATGAAAGCAGGAGATTCTTCAAATTATCCAGTAGTAATGAATACAGGTGGTTTATTACATGCTTGGACGACTTCACTATCAAACGGTGAGAATAATACGGGATATGTTTATTTGACTGCGGGAGCAAATACATGGTCTTCTGGTTCAGACAGGAGATTAAAATCAGATATTAAAACACTAGACTGTGAGGGATGTTGTGAGAAATTAATGAAAATTAATTGTTGCTCATATTATTGGAAATCAGACGACAAAAAAGAAAAAAAGAGCCACGGATTTATTGCCGACGAGGTTAAAAAAATATTTCCAGAATTTGTATCTGAAAGTGGAATGAAGGCAGACGACGGAAAAGGCATCCTTGAAGGAGTATAATATATGGAATTTATACCAATACTGGTTAGTGCTTTTCAACACGTATCAGAAAGAGTAGTTAATTTAGAAAAAGAAAATAAACTTTTACTTAATATACTACAAGTGCTAATGGGTCATACACTTCAACACTTCTGTCTTTATCTAGACTTATCCATACGGCGATCCAATGAGACCCTGCTTGCTTGTGATTGTCCAAATTCATAATAAATCCGTATCGCTTTCTGCTTCCGGGCTTCAACTTATTAATTTCATCGCTGGCTATCGCTCCTAGATACCATCCATATTTTTTCATTATATCATCTATTTCATTAGTCATTAAGCCGCGACCCTCTCCAGTTTGTTCGTCTGGCGGGGGCTGTCCATCTGTTGGCGGTGTCTCTACGACGCTCGGGGGTATGGTTGTCTCCTCTGGTGGTGTTTGGTCTGGCTGTGGTTGCTGTGGCTCAGGCTGTGGCTCAGGTTGCTGTGGTTGCTCTGGTTGCTGTGGCTGTGGCTCTAATGGCGGTGGTAGTTGTTGTGGCATTCCCTCGTCAATATTTAAATCCGTTGAAACTTGTTTATCCACATTTGGGTCTATTGTCATTTTGCTAGTTAGAGTTTTTACAAAATCATGTTTGTTCATTGTGTGTTTCCAATCTTTGCGGGTTAAGGATTTTTTTATTTTCGCAATTGAAAATAATTTATTAATCATTTCGTCCAATGTATGGTGTAATTTCCTACCTGTACCTCCTTGTTTCCCCATATACTCATCATACTTAGCATAATCTGCTATTTTCTTTTTTATTTGTTTCTCATCGTTTCCTACATTAATTTTAAACCTTTTTACCATCGCATAATCCATTCGCTATTTTCTCTATGTTTCAATTTCGTATGTCTGTCCATTTCAAGTTTCCTTTTTAAGGCCCGCGATAAATCAACGATTTTTATTTCTGGTAAATACTTTTTTGATAATGCATCTTTCATTGTTTGCTTAAATTGTAAATTTTTAACATCATTTTCCGTAGATTGCCCCTTTTTTTCTGCTTGTGCTAGTGCTTTCCTCATATCAGTCAGTTTTACATTTTTCTGTTGCAATAATTTAATACTATCTGCTGTTTTTTGTATCATTCTATCAGTCATTTTTTCAATCTCTTTATCAGTATAATAAGCTGATTTCAAAAATTTTATGTTTTCATCTAGTTCAGTGGCAGTAGGGGGTTTTGGAAGTGGTGGTGCTCCTAATGGCGGTGCTTGTGGTTGTCCCTGCTGTGGTGGCATAATATATTGATATTGTGGTGGCGGTGGTCATGCTTGTATCCTATTTTTTCTATCTTCTTCATATTTTACATCATCTATGAGTTTTTTCTCCCTTCTTAGTTCTCTTGCTTTTTGTTCTTGTCGTTCCTTGATATCGGATAGTTCATTGCGGTGTATCCTTGCTAACTCATCCTGCCTTTCCTTAGCATCTGCTATGTCTTTTCTTTCTTGCCTCTTCTTTTCTTCTTCAGCATCAACTCGTGCCTTTTTCTCTTTTTGGTCTATCTCATCAATCTTTTCGTATTTCTCCTTTCTGAGTTTGTCTAAGTGGTCATTAATGGCTGTTCTCGTATTTTGTTCAATCTCCGACAAACTCTGGACTTTTCGCAAGTCTTCCTTCTTTGTTTTTTTCTTTGCTTTTGGTCTGCTCAAGTATTTCATAAAAAGTTTAACAATTTGAAGTGTGCTCATATCATTTGTCTTTTTACCGAAATTAAGATAATATTTTTTACCCTTCTGGATAATATACGGTTTCCCGCTTTTATTTCTATAAACCCGCGGTGGACGGACTTTTGCACTTTTCACATTTTTAGTCTTAGCGACCATTGTATATTGACAAAAAAATATTTTCAATTCGTTTATATCAAATATCTTCATTAAAACTTCAAAGCCCCACGTTCGCTCTGCCTACCATATCCTAGTTTTGATGCTACAGCACTAACACTACCAGCGTAAGGTACCCCGACGCTACTAAATGCTCCCGCAGTCCTAGAGACTAACTTATTATTGCGAAGAAATTTATCAACGGCAAAGGCCGTTTTCCCAACTTTTTGCCAGTTAATTTCACCGCCAGCCTGTCCCTTGCCTCCTTGCTTCTTCTTGCGACCAGTCTTCTTTTTGCCTCCAGCCATTGTGCTTGAGTTAATTGTTCGTTTGCCGATTGTTGGAATGACTTCAACACGAGTTGTTTTCACTACCATATAATATATAAAAAAATAATTAATTACAAATTTTTTTATTTTACTTAAAACGAAAATTAAAGTTTTTCTTAACTCATCATCTACACTTGAGACACTAAAGAAAATTAAATCGTTCCTTTGCAGCGTCGTGATACTTTTGAAGAAAATAATCAAAGTCGAAAGATAAGTCTAAGTGTTTATACACGAGTTCCATTTTATCCTGAGACTGGCCCGGAAAGATTAATAAATAGTCTAATTGCTTAATGGCTTCTGGCCGTAGGTCGTTTAAATACTGGCTAGACATAATCACCTTTGATTTATAGTGTCTGTTCTTTTTTAACAAATCACTTACGGACTTGTCTCTTAATCCGCTCCCTAAATCATCCAAAACAAAAACAACCTCTGGAGAAATATACTTACTTGGTCTCTCTTTCTTCTCACCTCCTTCTTCCTTTTTCTTTTCCTTTCCAAAGTATAAAAATTGTGGCTTCTCTATTTCTTCTTTGTCTTGTTTTACTTCTCCTTCGTGTTGCTCGTCATGTCTGTTCAGTTTGTCTAACTCATAATCAATGACATTAACACCATCTGATTTAAGAAAGGTATATATTGCCATCGGGTTGCCTCTGTTCTTAAAGTGCTTTATCATTGCTTTATAAATGTAGTCCTTGTGAATTGTTGAAGCAATAATGACAATACGGGTTTTTCTGTCTGTAGTCCGTTTCAGTATTTCAAAGAGTGCCGTTGTTTTCCCGCTCTTCTTACGGGCTAGTATAAATATATTTGAATAAGGCTCGTTGAATAATTTATAACCTTTTGCTTTTTTGTTTCCATCACCCTCTTGTTTTACAGGCTTCACCTTGACATTGTTAATCTTAAGCATTGTATATTATTATCCTAAGAATTCCAAACACACAACAATTCTTCCCGCTAAATTTCCTGTATCGATATTTCCGCTGTCTGTTCAAGGACTTTAAATGTATATTGTCCGTCAGTCCATCCGACAACGCCCAAATTATAACCGAGCTTTGAAATGTTTGCTGTGGTGCTGTCCGCAAATGTCCCAATAATTCCAATTCTATCCATGTAAAGAATTCTGGTTTTGTCTCTGTCTGGTCGTTCATATAGTGGATAAATTTTACATTCATTTTGGTGGGTGTGAATGACATTTGAATATTTTTATTAAATATTTTGCTTCCTCCAGCAAAATCATTGCTCAGAAAAATAATATTTTGGTATTTGAACTCACTCATCATATATTTTGTGTAATATAAAAAAAATGATTTTAATATTCTTGTTTATGTGGTCTGTGTTAGGTCGGACGGCCTGCGACTTTTACTCACGGGTAAGCGAAAAAAAGAATGAGAGTTGTGCTTATTGTATAAAGCAAGGAATAGAAACTAAATTTAAATGTGTATATAAGCAAATGAGTGATTGGTGTGTTAGTTTTAGTTTTGATGATGCGGTTCCTTTAATTTGCTCAAATGATGCTACGTGGTATATGACACATACCTATGAATGTTCATTTCTTTGATATTTGAGAATTGCGCTTCGTGCTACGCACTCTCGCTTATTCTCAAACATCGTTTTTATACTTTAATGGTGGACGATGTTTTACGAAGGCACGAAGTGCATGAGTAAAACATCATTTCTTACTTGAAGAAGGTGATGGAAGGCAAATGCCAATAAGCAATGCCAGGATTCCGACATAAGTGTTAGCAACCTCGCATGGCAAGCTCTTTTCAGATAGCCTCACGATACAAAGGGTTATAATGGCAATAATGATACCCATTTGAAATAAGTATTTAATAAGTCGGCTGTCGGTTGGTCTGTTTTTTATACAACAACAATTCCAGTTATCTTCCAATTCGTGCTCTACTTTTTTTTCCTCAGTCTTTAGTTCTACTTCAAGAACACGAGACTTTAATTCTGGAGTTAGTTTGCCATCCATATCCGTAATAGGTGGGGGTCTGTGAAGTCTAGTTGTATTATTTGACATTATCAAGAACGGCCACTCTGATTTCTGCTAATTGATTTGCTTGGTCTTACGAACCTACTGAAGACTTTCAACAACAAATGAAACAGCTAATCGACCGAAGCCACCCCGATAGTTATTTATTAGTGAAGGTTAATCAAGTAAAACAACAATCAGACACATCAGACACGTGTGGTTGGCATAGTATGAGGTTTCTAATGGAGCGGGCAAAAGGTATTAAATGCAAATTTGCCAGTGGTTTCACAGACCTAAAAGAAGAAGAAGCTGAAAAATTAAAAGCACAGAATGGTTATGATCATTTTGACACATACATTTGATATTTGTTTCAGACTTCGTCTTCAACAAACATCGGGGGCTACGCACTTTTAAGGATTACAATAAGCATTAATTTTTTTGAAAAAGAAAAAAACGATGTTTAGAATAAGCGAGAGTGCGGAGCACGAAGCGCAATTCTAAATATCATGGAGTACAAAGGTGGTCGGTCAAGTTCAATCTATTACATAAATAGTAAAAATAGAATAACGGGAACAGACAGCGACTTTACACACGAAGTCAATATGAAGGGGTTAGACAATCCCACACATTGTAAAATTCTTCTTATCTATGTGCCGAAGTCGTATTACTCAGTCGCCAGTCCTTACAATACTTTTACATTATCCGAAGACGGGTATGAGGCTTTAATTACGATACCTGAGGGAAACTACACAATGAACAATTAAAAAAAATAAGTTGTCGGAGGTGCTAACCGCAGACAGCCCAAATAATTATACTTATGTTGTCCCAAGCAACAATACAAACACGGAAGCGGAGGATGGTAAATTAACATTCAGTGTTTCAAATAACGGAGGTATTCAACCGCGGTTTATATTTGATGGTGATACCCGTATTCACGAGGTTATGGGTTTTGATAGAAATTCAACATATTTCTTTGCAAATTTTATTAAATCGCCGAATGTAATTATTTTAACTGGTGAAAAAACTTTGTATCTTCAATCGGATTTGGTGAATGAAGGTGATAATCATGTGCTTCAAGAAATATACACAGCCAACGAAATTCCTTTTGGTTCTGTCATTTATGACGGCTCTGGAAGCGAATACGGGAAGACATTATCTGCGAGTTCAAATAATGTATTCAGGTTTTACTTGACAGACGAAAAATGACCAAGCAATAAATCTTAATGGTTTGGAAATAGTTATGACATTGCTTGTTTATCGTGAAACTAATTATTTTAATTTATTCAACTCTTTCTTCAATTTGTTGAAATCCCGATGATATTTGAGAATTGCGCTTCGTGCTACGCACTCTCGCTTATTCTCAAACATCGACAACCATTAATTATTTTTTTACGATGTTTTATGATGCCGAAGTCAGAATAAAATATCAATTAATTTTAGAATTATTTATTTTTTTATTTTTGCTGAAAGATTTTTTAAATCTTTCTAATATGTTCTGGTGAATTAGTTAATTTACACTACTTCAAAAACAAAACAAAAAATGCCTGTCCAATACGGAGGAGAACTAGTCCATCAGACTAAGGAACTGCTCACTGGTAAGTATGAATTGAACAAACTTACCAGTCGTGAAGGGTCGCAAACTATCCCACTTGCTACTGCTGGTGGTATGGAAAGCATCTTTGAAATTCCTACTCGCCCTTTGAACCTTGCGAGGTCGGTGTTGCGATTTACTTACACTCCTACTGCTGCAGGTGCAGGCAACTTCAATCGTATTTATATAGATTGTCTGTCTATGATTAAAACTATTGAACTGCGAAGCCGAAGCGGGCAGTATCTGTGTAATCTTCAACATGTGGGTAATTACACTAAGGTGATATGGAAACCAGAAATTAAGTATGAAAAATTTATTGCACTTGTGATGATGACAAGAAAACAGGTAATTCTGGTGCTATGCTTCAAAAGTGTAATGCTGGAAAAGTTGAAATTGGAACCGTAGCGGAAAGAGCGGCAATTACTGCTGCAGGCAATACTGCAGGATTGGTCGCTGCAGTTCAAGGATATTACAAAGTGCCACTTGTTAATGCCCGTCGCCACGATGATACCGCTCTTGCTGATAGCAGTGCAGGTACTTATAGCCTTGTTGATGTTCCTTTTGAGGAGGCTAAGTATTTCGAAGGAGGTACTGATAACAAGGCTACTCCTGCTATCAGTGTTAAGTTTCCTTTGGGTATGCTGTTTGGAACTATTTTTGAATTGGATAAGACTATTGGGCTTAATGAAATTTTGGATTTTAGAATCGTATGGGAGAGCACTGCCCGCACTTCATTTTATGGCACTGATGCGAGTTCTATTTCCACTGGTGCTACTGCTACTGCCACTGGTGCTATTGTCTCAAACCTAAATTTATTCCTTGCTGTTGAGACTGACCCAAATGTCATCCTAGGTGTCCAGCAAAAGATTGCGGGTGAAGGCTTTCCTTTTAAGATTGAATATCCCATTGCTTGGAAACAAAATCTTCAAACATCGCAACAGAACTATGTTATTAAGATGAACCGCTCACAGGGTGAAAGAATTCGTCGTATCTATACATCCGCCTTTCACAAAACTGAGAGTGCTAATACTTCCTTTGATAACAGCAATATGCCTGCGGGTTATGCAGCGGGGCCACCAGTAGTTCAAGCACAATCATATAAGGTTAGAACATATTACACAACCCTTGACGGAAGCCGTATTCAACAATTTGATATTGATACATCTAGAAATGAAGACTATATGCTTCTCAAGGATAAGTTGAAGGGTAGTGCCATTTTGAATTCTAATGTGTATCATTACAACTGGTTTCATGTGGATACTTGGGACAACAACCGCCCGCTGTGTGATAAGGATACCGACGGATATGAGGTAAGTGGTCTAAGCCTTGATACTGAACGACGATATGAATTCGTTTCAACTACCGCAGGAAACAATCTCAATCACTACACATTCGCCATTCTTCAACGAAGCGTGCTTGTGAAGGGAATTGAAATCCTTATGAGTTGATATTTATCAACTTCACTCTCATTCGCTTTGCTCATTCTCGTTTGTTGATAAACATCTAAAAAACGATGTTTTAGAATAAGCGGGAGTGCGTCAGCACGAAGCGCAATTCTAAAATATCAAAAAGAATAATAAAAATAAAAAATATTTTTTTGTTTATATAAACAATGACTACTCACCAGAGAAATTTAATCGCACAAAATCCTGACGGAGATTTCGTAAATGTAAAAGTCGGGCATGATGGTTATCTTGAGACTAATGTTGAAAAAACAGCATTTGGTGAATTAGCAACATCACAATACACGCCGATTATACAAGAAACATTTATGTATAATGTAAATACATCTAAGTGGAACACAAGCACTACTAATGCTACATTAGAGCAAAAGAGTGCTATGGCATATCTAACAACACAGGCTGTTGGAGGTTCAAGATTATTCATTGAAACAAAAAAGAAAATTAAATATCGTGCTGGTATGGGTGTATGTGTCAGATTTACTGCTTTGTGGAATACAAATGAAGCAGGCGGATATTCATCTTATGTAGGTATTGGTGATTCCTTCTTAACGGACGGATTTTTCTTCTCAAGAGAAAATGGTGTAATGAAAATATACCAATTAAACAACTCCAATGTCATTAACGATGTTAAACAAAGTCAATGGAATGTAGATAAAGCAGATGGAAGCGATTACTTACCAGCCATTGATTTCAGTAAGGGTAATGTATTTCAGATTAAATACCAATACTTAGGTTTTGGTCAGATATAATTTTATATTGAAAATCCAAACACGGGGATATTTCAACTAGTCCATGCTATACGATATGCTAACAGCAAAACTGCTCCTTCTCTTAATAATACTACTTTACCATTCTTGGCTTCTATAGCAGTTGGTGCTAATCCACAGATCCAAAATCTTAGAATTGCCAGTGTTGGATGCTGTATTGAAGGAACTGAAATCATAAGAGGTATTCCATTTATTTATGAAAGAACAGCAAATACGACGAATGTAGCAACTCATGCTTTTACTATGAGAAATAATACTAATATTATTGGAAACACTATTGCTAATTATAGTAAAGTGTATCCTAGACGGTTAAATGTCTTAAATACAGATGGTAAATCTGGTGTAATCATTAAAGTAATAAAAATGCTACCCTTACTGGTGCTGTCTATGCTGAAAACAATACTAATACAAGTCTGGTTTCGTTTGATACTACCGCAACTATTGCTGGTGGAAATACTATTGCCGTTGTATTTGTTAATACGAATGATGCTCAAAGCATTGATTTTAATGATTATGATTTAGATGATATGTTGCCAAGCGAAAGGCTTACTATAACAGCACAGGCTACTACAAATCAGACTATAAGTATTCAGTATGCTTTTACTTGGTTAGAAGACCCATGAAAGCAAAAAAAAAACCGAAAATGGAAGTGTGGATTTTCAAATATCACTTTTTTAAATACTTGATAAAATTATTTTTTCTAACTTCATTCATTTCTTCATTTTTTTCTAGAAATGAAAGTACACATGCCACATCGCAAAATCTATCGTCGTCAATTGAAACTGATAGCACATTTTTTTCTTACACTCTTTACAAGGTGCTTTATTTAATATACATCCTTCTTCTGTACATGTAGCATTCGCTATTTCTTCGCCAAAATTAGCCTTTATTTCGGTAATTCCAGTCTCTCTCACAACAAGATCTGTTTCCTTAAAAGGAGTGCTTTGTTCCTCCATCATTTTTTCTAATGCAGCCTCCAACGGAATAAATGCTTTCACGTTGTCGTCCCTCGGCTTGTATTGCTCATAGAAAGATACAATGTCAGGCTTAGTCCATTTAATTGTCGGCTTTTTTATTTCGCCGTCAAGGTTCCATTTTTCAATTTCATTCAAGTAGTCTTGTTTGGTGTTCAGGTCAGTCATCTTATATAAAGATTTTTTAAAAATCTTTTAGCAAAAATATTAAATGTATTTTTTTACTTCACTTTTAATGTCTGTAAATTTTTCAAACCACGGCTGTTTCATAACCCATTCTAGATATGGTTTGTCAATGATAGCAACATTTTGAATTTTCTTACCTTTATACTTACCGAATGGAAAAATATCCCTTGGCTTTCCTGCCCGTGCATTTTCAATCATTTGGATTTCGTCAGTAATTATCTTTTTAACATCGGTAAGAGAAGATGTTTCTTTTTTATTTTCAATAGAGAGTTTCTCAAACTTCTCACATAATCTGGTGAGGGTGGTCATTGGTCTATATAGAGTGGTAAAAAATTTTATGGAAAAAAATTAATTATTTGATATTTTGTTCTGACTGCCGTCATCACACTATCGCTCGCGATAGTTCGCCCTTCGGGCAGAGCAAACATCGTTTTATACTTTAATGAAGGGCAATGTTTTAGAATAAGCGAGAAATCTTGCGATTAGCAAGATAGAAGCGCAATTCTAAAATATCCTTAATATCCAAAAGGTCTAGTTTCAATCGCATTCTCTACAATACCGATAACTTGTCTTTTCGTATATGTAAAACTAAATATCTTTCTAAGTATTCGCTTGTTATTTTTTTCTTTTGTTTGTCTCGTGTTATCTTGTTGTTTTCTATTATAACTACTTTTCCAGATTTCTCAATTCGCTTTGCAATCCGTAATTCTTCATCAGTCTCCAACAATTCAGCCAGTTCATTTTTACCATTCTCAAATAATGCAGTGTTCGTAATACCTAGCCCACAACTTATTACACTTAACATATTCGGTAAATTCAATGCTTTTTTTGTTTCATATTCATACTAAATCCTTTTACTTTCATACAGGCCTTACCATTATCTAATAAGTATCCATAACATTTCGGCCCTCCTCCCACAAAGGTTTTATTTTCGCTCCTTTCGATTCATCTGTCCAATCTCCTAGTAAATCTCCTGTCTCTACATCTGCCTGATTAATTTCTTTGTTAGTCGCATATATTACGCTGTCTGTGTCATGATACAATATCCTATTACCTAATATATCCATCATATTGTAAAGTCTCATTCTCGCGTGGCATGTAGTAAATAAAGCAACTACAATATTTGTTTTAATCGGGTCGCTCACCGCATCCTGTTTTAAGTCATAACTGGCTTCTACAATTTGGTCGTTAATTATGTTAATATTTATATTATCTACTGATTTATCGTTCAATAGTTTGTATAATGTATCTTTATCCTTTATCATTTTGTTCTGTGTTTTATTTTGTTTCTGTCCAAACTTGGCCCATAAAGCGTTCAAGCACAACTTAGCCACTGCTCGCCGTCCTTCGTTTTTAAATATTTTACTTTCATCCATCTTTACACCCATTTTAACTTCCATGCTGTTTATGTAATTTTGTTTTTCTGCTTCCGTATTACATCCCGCGGGTCCGCTGGACTCTTGTTTTACTTTCAAGAATGTCTTTATGTATTCTTTGAATAAGCTACTGCTTTGTTCTTTCCAGTGCCATACTTCATATACTTTTATCAACTTATACCCTTTGTCTAAGGCCTTGTAAATTTCTGGAGTTGCCCATGTACCAGTTATTGCTCGTTCTTTATCAGTGTGCTTACATTCTCCATGTTGCTCAGTCATTCCGCACTTATCGCATAAGTAATACATCGTCTTACCTCTGTCCGCCTTCGGTAAGACTGGGTGTAGTAAGCCTCTAGGTGGTAGCATCTTAACCTTAGCCACTCCGAAATATTCTCTGTTTGTAATTTTATTTTTCATCTCATTTCTTTCCTCCTCGTTGCTTGGTCGTATTATGATATGGTGTCCGCTTGGATAAAGGTCGTAATACATCACGGTCGGATAAAGTGAGCATATGTCAATATATTTTGCATACTCATTATCATGTCGTGATTTCCAATATAATTTCAGAGCATTCACTCTACCTCCAAACATTGCCTCTCGTGGGTTTAGTCCTTCTTGTTTAGTAATTCGTTCGTTTGTATCCTCTGCCAGTCTTTCACTGGTTTTCATCAGGCTCCATTCGCACTCCCAGATACTTATTACTTTCGCTTGTTCGTTAAGTTGTTTTTCTCTTCTCATTGTTTCCTTGTATAGTTTGCCCATTGTCTTATTTTTCTTCACATTCAAAGCATTGCTATTCCAACACTTATCACACCCGTGCCAATGACACCCGTAAGAATCATAAGCGGTTTTGTTTTTCTCGTCCCAACCATCTACATACACACGAGATTGCCCGAGTTGAAACATTTTTTCACCTCCGTTGAATGCGTGTTTAATATTGGTTTTGTCTAACCTGCTTCTGTATGCTAACAATTCTACACAAGCCCTAGAAGTCATCCTGTTTTGCTTTTCCGCTTTCAATATCGGAATTGAATTCTCTGGCATAAACTTAGCACGATACAAAGCCATAACACAACTCGAAATACGACTTTACGAAACAATTCGTAGTCGATACAGACACATCTAAGTTTGCGATTGGGGCTGTATTACAACAAGAGGATGAGGAGAAGAAATTACGCCCAATCATGTTTATTAGTACAAAGTTGTGTGCGGCGGAGAGAAACTATTGCACAAGGCAAAGAGAGGCGTTGGCGGTAGTATGGGCCCTCAAGAGGCTCAGAGAGTATTTGTGGGGAGGACCTCAATTTACTGTCAGAACTGATCATCATAACCTGTTATGGTTGATGAATCATGAACAGACGGGACGGCTGGCGCGGTAGCAAGCGTTCTTGTTTTGTTTCGATTTTACAATGGTCCATCTACCGGGAAAGCGAAATGTGGTCGCTGATAGCCTCTCTAGGATAGAGTTTAACTCAGAAGTATCGGCGTTGGTGTCCACGGTGGAGATGGAAGACTTGTCCACTGACAAGGTGTATGAGGTCAGCCACATTGAGGCGATGGAGATGGCGAGTGGAGTCCGATATGACCGCACGGGTCTACGGTACAGTCCACAAGGCCCGGATCACGGGATATTTTGTGAGCTACATACCCAGGAGGACGCTGAGTGGTCCTATGAGGTACTATATGAGAATGCGAAGGCGAACATGAAGGAAGAAGAGGAGACGCAGGAAGTTTATGCAGAGCCTCCTCAAGAGCGGAGAAGTGACCTAGACGATGACGCTAGAAGATGGTACTATCCATATAGCCTCGCCTACCGCATGGAGGCAACAACAGGCTCAAGATCCGGAGTTTAAGGAACTCATACAGTTATCAGAACCCGGATGAGCTGAAGATGACGAAAGCGATCAAAGATCAGATGAAGGAGATGGGATGGAGAGATGGTCTACTGTGGTACAAGGGCCTTCACGGTCGCTATGCGTCAGAGCCGGACAAATGGACCCTTTGGGTACCGGAGAGTCTGAGACGATTTATATTTGTCGCAGCCCACAATTGCCCACTTTTGGCGCATCCGGGTCGACAACGAACTCATATGTTCGTAGCGAGGCGATTCTGGTGGAAGAAGATGAAGGAGGAGATAGATCAGGCGGTGGATGCATGCATCCCGTGCAATATAAACAAAACACCACTGAAGGCAAATTTCGGCCTGATCGGCGAATTTCCTCTTCATGCGGGGATGTTTGAGTTCATACACATTGATCATGTGGGACCTTTCCCAGAATCGAAGGATGGTTACAAATACCTCCTTACGGCTATTGACAGAGCCACCAACTATGTGTGGATCATCCCTGTCAAAGACGTTACCGGCAAGACGACGGCCGAGGCGCTGATCGATAGGATCATCTCACAGATCGGAGTACCAAGAAAGATATGTTCTGATTGAGGCTCGGACTTTAATAACGAGGTCATCGACAAACTATCTAAGTATTACGGGATGAAATGGCAATATGTTACTGCCTATAACCCGCGAGCAAATGGGAAAATCGAGCGGGTACACAGACCCCTCAAAGCCTCACTAAAGATGTATTGCACGAAGAAGGAGAATCAAAGAGCATGGGTCGAGGCAGCACCATCATTTGCGTTTGCAATGAACTGTCTACCCTCTACGGCGTTAGGAGGCTCGAAGAGCTCAATCTCGCCATATCAGTTAGTATATGGGCGTGAGCCTGATATCCCGACTTCGCTCCTTCACCCAGAAGACACTTGGGCGGATGCGAATGAGTTGTTTGGGATGAGACTTAGAGTGAAGATGGAGGCGGAACAAATAGTCAGGGCGCATAGAGAGGCGGAGCGCCGAAAGACGGATGCTGAAGGGGTGCGACAAGCGCACTTGGATCAGATCAAGTTCCAGGTCGGGGATATTGTACTATTGTACCATCCTCAAGTCCCGAAGGGAGTCAGCTCTAAGCTGTTCACTCATTGGAAAGGACCTTATCAGATTATGGAACAGACGGGACCTCTGAATTACAAGATCAGGGGTAGAGGGAAGGTGCAAATTGTGAATGTAAGAAGGCTGATTAAGTATGATCCCTTCTTACTGGAAGATGAATCCGTTGAGGAGGCGTTAAAACGGATGAAAGATGATTTCAAAGAGGTGCCGCCCATCCACAAGGAGGCTGGCATAGACCAAGAAGATGCTTATCGGGCACCGATAGCTGAGAAGGAGGAGAGTGAGGTGGACAGTAAGGAGAAGACTGACCGCATAAGCGCGGTGGGGACTCAGTCCAAGTCTCCGCGAGAGCATAGCGGAAAGAAGGAGAAGATCACAGAGGCGCAGCTAAGGAGAGCGCGGAATGATCTTATCAACGACCAACCGAGGAAGGCGATGAGGTCGATGAGATCAAAGGACGTCCACCAGGAGGAGGAGGGGACGGACACTGACCCAAACGCGGGCAACGTTGAGATTGTCCATGAGCGATGGAAGGAAGGCGATGCGATAGCAACCATCGCATGGGTGAAAAATGCTTTCTATCTGATGAGACCAGCGGAACAACATGTCGCTGATGACACTCTCTCAGACTTATACTTGATGCGGGTCGTGGCGGTCCCACGACAGATGCGTGTCACACGGACACTCAAAATATCATCAGCCGCAAAGATAGTACAACCGATACTCCAGTTCTGGAGAAGTATGGACCCGGTTGAGGATCCAAAGGCAAGACATTATCTGCCAGTATATAAAGACGCAAAAAGTCTCGAGACATGGGATGATACAATTACTCCCAGAGACAAGGATTACACTGCGTGGACCATTCAGACACTGCCAAGAGGAGTGCTTGATGTCCCTTTTGAATTATCGTTGGGCGGAATCCCTAACAAGATCTGGGACATTCTCGAACAGTCAAAGTTCGATCTGACTTTTGTTGGTGGTCCTCCACCAGGTAAAGAAATCCGCGCCAGACGACGAAGGCAGTGACAAAGAAACTATTTTTCTTTATGCGTCTCAAATAAACTGATTGATTGCCCACGGCGTATCATGATTTGATCATGCATCATCAGTTATCAATATGAATATTAAAAAGACTCAGTGATATAACTTGGCATTCGATCGCAACATACAAGTGCGAAAGGTCGATCGACGATGATACTACACAGTATACGGGGATCGCTAGTGTATTGAGCGATGGTGTTCCCGGGTATGACCCTTTCCAAGTCCTGGGATGATGTTCTCGAAAATGAAATGTTCTCTGAAACTTTCATTAAATTATTTTTTACGATAGATTATATACTGTCGTACCTGAGCACGGTCAATCTCTACTTGTGTCGGTATATCGCAGGGTCGGGTACATACACCTCGACTTCGGATATAGCTATTAGGACTGGCCCCCTAATACTATATCATAGGATATCCGCCTTATACAAGGGTACGTCATTAAAAAAGACAATGTACTTACTATCTCCCTGTGAATAATAATAATAATAATGATAGGCT
>WBZZ01000577.1:37500-65000 GCA_019918135.1 Paulinella micropora
TAAAAATCCCATAGCCAAGTCCAAAATGTCCACGTTTCCATTTGCACACCACTCCGCGCAGAAGTACTAAAGGGTCGCACTTGGGCAAGGATCTTCAGTGCAGTTTCATCACAGAGACCACACTAAGAGCAGTTATTCATTATTTCGGCTACCTTTTCTCTCTAAGTTCAAAACATCAATTTCATTAAAATCTCTCTTATTTCGCACACTATGAACTACTTTACACAAAAAGCAAAAAGTTATCTATGTAAAAAAGCCACACGGTGGCTTTTTAGCGGTAATGCCTAGGTGTCTGGTGTGGAAGTGTTTTTAACCACACTAAGAGCAGTTATTTATTATTTCTGTTTATAACAAATACAGACAGACAAAAGAAAGAAAAACTGCTATCTATTGATATTTGAAAGCCGACCGCTACGCTTGTCGTTTTCAAACATCGTTAAAAAATTAATTATTTTAAAGAAATAATATATTTTTATTATATATAGAGAGAAATGACAACCCTTGAAAATTTACAAAATCTTTAATGCTGAACACCAAACAGACAAGGAATATTACATTGGAAACACAACTCAAAAAAGATTATCAAGCAGGTTCAGCCATCATAAATTACTCTGCAAGAAAGGAATTAATAGAAAGTTATACAATCATATGAACAATAAAGGACTTCAAAATTTTAAGTGTCTTTTAATTCACGAGGAAGTAATTGAACATTATAACATTGATAAACAAAGGGCGGTTGAACAGAAATATATAGATGAATTGAAACATACATTAAATTTAAATAAGGCTATGGGTGCAAATATTACTGATGGAAAAAGAGAACTGCATAAATTTGATGAACAAGAATTTAAAGATGAGAACGAAAGGAAACTAATAGAATATCAAAAACAATACCACAAGCAATATCATAAATAATATTATGAAAAAGAAAGTAAGAAAGTTAGAGAGGATCAAAAGCAATACTGGGCAATAAACAAAAACATTTTAAATTGTAAGCAAAAAGAGAGGTTTGATAAAATAAGAGAGAGTAAAAAATATTATTGTGAGTTATCTAATTTTATAGGTGTATCTCAATCAGCACTTATTACACACAATAACTCCAAAAGACATATTTCAAAAAATGAAAAATTTAATTTCTATTTAAATGATTGAAAATATAAAAATATGAAAAATTCTATCTAATATTTAATTTAGAAAATAAAATCGACCCACTGATATATTATCAAACATGGAGACACACACGTATAATGGCAAGGTCTACAGGTTGGATAGATTAAGGGAATATAAGATAAATTACGAAATCAAGTCTGTCAGGGGTCGGGATGTGCTACATATCAAACAGAAGGTAAGGGTGTATAAAATTGATACACCGACAGCCCAAAACTACTTGAACCAAGTAAGAGGTGCGGTGTATTTCGAACACCATGCTATACCAATAGCACCACCTTTACCTACGATTGAAGAGAAAAAAGAGATGAAAGAAAATTACAGAGATTTGTTGTGGTATGGTAATTATGATATCATGAGGGACGACAGCAAGGAACACGAACTAGGAATAAATGAAAGCCGATATGCGGTAAGGATTAACGGCAACTTCCGATCATTTACGATGCGCGATGTAATAAGATTTATTGAGATCGTGTTGAACGACTTTGTAAGACGACAATCACCCGCAGATAAGGTTAGCCTAGGTATTGAGTTTGTGGATTACTATGGAAAAGTATCAACAGGCTTACACAAAGTTAATCAAATCTCGGTTGAAAAAGTTTTGGAAAGATTGTTAGCAATATTTCAAAGCAACGAAAGTCTTTACATGGATGAGAACGGAATAAACTTTGATAAATTAAAATTTGTGTTGAAATCTGTTAAAATGCATACGGGCGGGACAAGGCTACAGGTTTTGAACAAATTGGATATATACAGAAAGAAAGGAGTAATCTGTATTACAAACAGCGATAACTTATGTTTAGCACGAGCAATCGTTGTAGTCAAAGCAAAAATTGAAAAACATCCAAAATTCAAGATAATACTAATGTGAAAAAGAAAGATACAGCAGGAAATGGCAGAGACTTTACACGATGAAGCGAAAGTCATTAAGGATGTGTGGAATACCAGAAATTAATATATTTGCTAATCACATTAAATACAATCTGGTTATTGTTGAATTCCCTGACAAAATCATTTATAAAACAGAACTACTTGATGCGAACTGCGAACGGCTGACTAACCTTTACATTCTAAAGACTGAAGGACATTACGATGCCATAACTAACATGAAGTCTATGCTAGGAAAGGAAAACTTCTGCGAGTTGTGTCTAAGGGGATACCAAAAAAGACACGCCTGTGAAGCCAAATGTTGTATCTGTGAAACCAACGCATGTAAGGGAATAAATGACAAGAGCCAGTGGAAAGAATGTGAGAAATGTAATAGAAAGTTTCCAAATACTGACTGCTTTAACAACCACATGACGACAAACTGCGATGTTAAAGCGAAATGTAAATCGTGCGGTCTTAATTACAGAAAGAAGGATGAGCACAAATGCGGATATGCGAAATGCAAAAATTGCAAACTAGTGAAACCGCTTGAGCACCAATGTGAAATAGTCCAAAAAGAAATCTTACCGCCGTCAGAGCAATACATATTCTTTGACTTTGAAGCGACACAGGACACAGGCGAGCACATTGTTAATCATGCGGAAAGCCAGTATTACGATGCGAAGGAACCGCCTATTATACATAAGAACATTCAAGATTTATGTAATTGGGCTTTTGACACTAAACACAGCGGATTTACATTTATCGCACACAATGCCCGTGGTTATGATTGTCAGTTTATTCTTAAGTGGTTGGTTGATAATGGACAAACTCCATTTGTAATCTATGAAGGTGGTAAGATTATGATGATGACACTTAAGAAGTATCGCTTTATAGACAGCCTAAGTTTTCTTACGATGCCATTGTCAGACTTTCCAAAGACATTCGGACTTACGGAACTTAAGAAAGGTTTCTTCCCGCACTTCTTCAATACTGCGAAAAATAGAAACTATGTTGGTGTACTGCCACATAAGAAACATTACGGCTACGACACGATGCGAGGAGATAAACGAAAGGAATTTCTTGAATGGTATGACGAACAAGTGAAAGCACATAACAGGTTTGATATGGCGAAGGAAATCGCTGAGTATTGTCATTCAGATGTTGATATACTGAGAAAGGGTTGTATAGATTTTAGAAACCAGTTTCTAGAGTTTGGTATTGACCCCTTTCAATATACAACTGGGCATCGTTAACACCAGTCCTCTGTCTTTCGGGTCTTTGTAAATGAGATCTTTGAGCGCATGAAACGCTTGCAAAGCCTCTTCGTCCCACTTCTCAAAGTCTCCAAAATCTCTCATTTTCTCCACTTTAGCCCGTGTTGCACCCCAATCGGGTATAAACTTGCTATAGGATTGCGCCATCGCAAGGAATGAGTGCAATTCAGTGCGGTTCTTCGGTATCGGTCGATTCATAATCTCCTCCCTCTTCTCTTTGGATATCGAGACTCGATTATGGGAGATCTTGTACCCTAAGTATGTCACACTCGTCTTGGCAAGTTGACACTTCTTTACTAGATTGCACTTCAGGCCAAAAGCTCCGATGCGCCTGAATATATCGGACAAATGATCGATATGCTCCTCCATTGTGTTAGAGTATACGATAATGTCATCGATATAGCAAAATGCATATTCTCCCGCCTTCTGTCCCCGCCTTCTCATAAAGCATCCGTCAGACAAATCATCGTACTGACTGTTCAACATCTTCTGCATCGCCTTCTGGAAAAGTCCTGGGGCTTGCTTGAGGCCCATCGGAAGCACTTTCCATTGATATATTTCCATACCCACCACAAACGCCGTCAGCCATCTAGACTTTTCCTCCAGTGGTATCTGCCAGAAGCTATTCTTAAGGTCAATGACCGAATAGAATTTTGCATTCCGCAGTACTCTCCTTCCTTCTTCTAATGTCGGGAGAGGATTTCTCTCTTCCTCCAGCACCTTGTTAACACGAGCATGGTTAACTGTCAGGCGCCATTCTCCTCCTGGCTTCGGCACTATTCTCGGTTGTGAGACTATTGGAGATGTTGATCTCTCAATAAAGTCCTCATTGAGCAGCTGTCTTGCTAGCTCCTCCGCTATCTTCGCCTCATGTATACTCAAATTCGCCCTTCGTGGTGCCGGTGACGGCTCCGCACCCGGTATTTTGTAAATAACCGCAGTGAAATCTTCAGGCTTGACACCATGTGGAGGGTCAAAAATTTCCTTGTTCGCCTCTAATTTGGCTTTTAAAAGCTCCTTCTCCTTCTCCGTGCCTACTCCTTCTTCCAATATTTTCCGCGCCGCCGCTTGAAAATCTTCATCAGACATCTGCTTATGTTGCTTGAGGGGTTCTCTGTCCTCTCCAAGCCTAAGTCCTCTTCCGAGACATCATCTAGGCCCGTCTTTTCATACGTGACCGTGTCCGGCTCATCATCTTTACCGAGCTCCACCAGCATGTCAATGAGTCTCGCGTATTGCAAAGGAGCTTTACGGGTGTAAAAACCATCAAAGCATGTGAATGCTTGCGGTATCAATTTCAACTTGTCGAGGTCTCTGAGCTTCCGCTTGTATGCACTGCTCTGCTCACGAGTTCCCATACGACAAGCCACCACTAGCTGTTGCTTGCGAGAGGGTACCGGTATAGGATGATCAATAAGCCGGTCCCTTATTTCCTGCGCCCATATCGCCTTCTCATTATATGGCAGGATAATAGTATACGGCTTATTATTTTCGAATAAAGTCCGTAAGCATTTCTTCACTTCAGACAGTGAATGCGGCCACGTGGGCTCGTCACCCCAGAAATCAGTAGTAAAACTTTTAATAGTTTCTGGTGGAGTATCCGGGATTCGCCCCGTTCTCATTGGTACAAACGCCTCCCTTTTTTCTTCTCCTACTTTCGCATGGAAACAGTATCCGTTAGTAATATGGACATCTGTTCCTACTCCTTCCGCGAATCTCGCCAACGACGGGCTTCTTTGTGCGACACATATAATCTCCTCCTTTCGCTTCTCGATTAAGTCATCAATAGACTTTTTGTCCCAATGGCATGTCGGAACTGTGACAGTGCACACTTGGGATTCCCAATTGTCGGTCCAGGACAGCTCATCCGGTCTTACGACATGGGGGTGAACGTACACCTCAAGTGCCTCATGTGCGATGGCCATCTTTTTGTGATCCGTCGCTAGACTCAGCTCATAAGCCTCATAAGAGTCAGTAGCGTTGAAGGGATCAATATCGTTCTTTTCTCCTCTTTTTACTCCATATATCACTCGCCGTGCGGCGCAATCAATCACAGCCCCCATCGTAGCCAATTGGTCATACGATAGTAATATTGACCCGTGGTAATCGAGGACGACATAGAGGTCCATACGGTATACTCGTGCGGATTTCAATTTAAAGGTCAGTGTGATGATTCCCGTGATATCCGTCCGGCTGCTCACTCCTTTGAGAGTGCCCGTTTACTTTTTCATATTTCCGTCCACCCAGTCCCGGTATCGATTAAAAAACTTCCTGCCGACAATATTAATATTCGCCATCGTATCATTACCAACTTTTAATATTGTCTTCAATGTTTCACAATAAAGTTCCGTATAACACAGAGCATCGGGCCTGTGTATATTGGCTGCGAGAACAAGAACTTTACGTTCCAAATTTTGGAGTCTTGTCTCTAAGTTTTTCAACTCCTCCTTCTTCTCCTCCTGCTTCACCTCATTAACATTTTTATTATTCTGCGGTACTGGTGCGTTTACTATTTGAGCGACATTGTCTTGTGGTACTCGAGTACACACATTGTCTTTTTGCTCACCACCCCGCCGCGACCGTAGACATTGAGTTTGTTCGTGGTTGTTTGCTTGGCCGAGGCGATACGTCTGCCATTGGCCTCCTCGCCTCCATCGCAAGTCTCGCCTTCCTATTTGCATCAGTTATCATTGGTAACCGTGATGTATGAACGGGTATGAGACTACCTTGGGGCTGCAGTCTCTGTGTACCCACATCTTTGTTTTCACATAGAGGAAGCGTTGGCCCAGTCTGCACAACAGCATTAGAAAGCACTGTGACTTTAGGGTTAAACTTCACAGTCTTCTCCTTCCTCTTTTCTCCCCCCTCCAGTCATTCCACCACCTCGAAACGGTTACCTTGAGTGGTGTCCGGGTAGGATGACATATCGGTCTCCGAGGCAGTGTTGTAGGCCTGAGCTCGACCGAAATTCGGGTTGGAGCTTGCCCATGAGCCTCCTCCTCCTCTGGGTGGGGGGGCTGGAGCTCGAACAGCTCTCCCTCCATAAGGGGTATATCCCCGACCTCCTCCTCTTCCTCTCTGAGGGGTTCCCTGCCACCTCGAGGCTCCTCTCCATGTTCCTCCTCCTCGTCCTCCTCCTGCTCCTCCTCCTCGTCCTCCTGCTCCTGCTCCTCCTTCTCGTCCTCTTTGAGAGGCCTTTAAGTTCTTTTGTCTCTCCCTTTCCTCCTTCTTCTCCTTCATCCTCTTCATGTAGGTAATGATTGCCTCTCGTAACTCCTCATCATCACACATATTGGCATACCAACCTTCGTTCACAGCGGCAATCTGAAGCATATTGAAAAGGCCCGGTTCCTTGCCTTCCGTCCTGCTCAGAAAATTTGCCCTTGCTGTTGGGTTCTGCCTATCATGATTGAAAGAGCAGTCTCTGTTCTCCATCTGTGCCTTACACTGCAAGCCCGCGAACCACCTCCAACATGCGGTCTTCAGGTCTGGCTCTCTCTGTCTCTTCCAACCGGCAACTCTGTTTGTGTACGTGGCTTGTGCGCCAACAGGTACACCGCCTGCCTGTGCCGTATGTGCCTCCGTGAGCGAGTCCATGTTTGAGCATGCACTCATCACTTCTTGAAACAGTGCTGACGGAGCAACGCTTTGAACCGTATTTTCGAACACGTGTGTCTCGAGGAAGTTCTTGGACTTCACTGAGCTAAACGTCGAGCATTGTTGTATGAGCTGAGTAAGCTTACTCGGGTTAACTGTGTGTAACGCCGAGAAGAAATAGAGGATGATCGACTTGCGGCCATAGAATAGCCCATAGGAGGAAACTACCTCCGTAAGGGTCGCCGCCAAGCCAACAGCACTCCTCAAACTCATCGCCACTGTCTCAAAGATTTCAAATCCTATGAGAGTACCAGTGCAGAGATGCTGGTATCCATGAGATTGAAAATATGAAATGAGTGTGGCCGCCGCCAGTTCACACTGAGCGTCTAGGCCTGTTGCATTGTTTCTCTTAATCTCCTCCTTCTTTCTCAAAAACTTGTACTGTGTCAGATCAAATCCCTCCGAGACTAGAGATTGGTCAAAAACAGTAACAAGGGCCTCGTATTCCTGCGTTTCGTCGCAAGGAAAAGCCTTCATGCAGGCATTGATCTCTTTGAGCTTGCTCAAAAGCGAAGCATCATAGTCTTTGTCTGAGCTCGTCTTGGCATATAGCATGAGACTTGCCACTCCTCCTTTCTTCCCCTTGAAGGCATTTATGATGTTCTGTCTGTCCTTCTTCTCCGTGTTTGTGACCACCATCGTAGTTGAGCCCGAGGGTGCAGGGGCTGGTGGGGCAGGAGCTGGTGGGGTCAAATATGTCGGAGGGTGTGCCTTTGCACCACTCACTTTTGCTTTCATTCTTTCCAGTCTCATCGTCTTCTCGAACTCCTCATTCTCTTTCGCCTTCTTCTTCTCAGATATCACCAGCTTTTGAGCATGAGTGATAAAGGCCACCAATTCAGAAGCAGATCTGAGAAAATTATATTTCTCCACATATTGGTCAACACCTGCTTTGTTTGCGACCGGTGGTGCGTTACTAAGTGATTTAAGGACAGAGTGATCCTTGGTAGGAATCCATCTCTTCCATGCCTCCTTGTGCAGTAACGCACCCATCAACAGTCTGATCTTGGTCAGAACTCTGTCGGTCTTCTCTAACTCATCAATCACAGGATGAGTTTCTCCTGCTGCCTTAATGCCTTTTTCCATCTCTGCCTTCCCCTCCTCCAAGGCCTTTATTTCCATCGTAAAAAAATGAAATATGCCACTCGAGTTTTTCGAACCCAGATTGGTCTTCATTTTTGTTACATCGACTGCCTCCTGACCAGTCGCGAGGAATCTGGCCGTTGCTCTTGGGTTTGTGTACTGGAGGTAACCCTTACATCGTGGGCCGTATGTACGTTCCCAAATCAGGGTTTGAGTGTACACCCCAAAGATAGCATCGAGTAATTCAAGGTGGGTGCGTGTGTCCCCAAACTTGATATGCCGTATCTTCTTTCTCTCTTCTGGATCAGAGACCAGTTTGCCGAGGAGCTGTGCTGTGTTTGATAATAGGATATAGACATCCTTTTTAGCACGACTTTTCTCTCTTCTTTGATCCTGAGGGATCCACACATAGGTGTCCTTCTCTACCCCCATCTTGTTATCAAACTTTTCTTTAGTGAGGTCATAGTGGTCTTGCACCCACTGTTGTTCCTCCACTGTGATCTCCCCTCCATCACTATGAATCAAGTCGATCATTTTTCGTCCTCCTCCTCTCGTGTAGGCAGGTGGTAAGGGATTACCATATGCTCCTCCTCCTCCCGTCTCTTCTTGTTCAAATCCTCCTTCATCTTCGTCTCCTCCATATCTTCCTTCATCATCCCAGCCCTCTTCTACTTCTCCTCCTACTCCTTCATCTCCTCCTCCTCCTTCATTCAATCCTTCTCCTCCTCCTTCATTCAATCCTCTTCCTCCTCCTCCTCCTCCTGCTTCTTCTTCTTCTCTTCTTTGATCTGCCTCCGAGAATTCACTCACTTCGGCGGTCTCTGTCGACATGATCTCGTAGTAGTGATCAACAGGAGGACAGTGTCAGCTCCTATGTTTGGTTTTTGTTCGTTTGTGTTCTGTTCCTCCTTCAGTCGATTGACTAGTGAAGAGAGAAACTAATAGAGAGGGTAGGATAAGATTCCCTGTCCTCTATGAAACACTGTTTGTATGTTTGTTTTTGTTTGAGAAAAATAGTCTTTGAGACTTTCTTCCATTTCTTGTTCTCCTTACTCAGATTACTTTCTCCTCCTTATTTTCTATATCGTATCTAGTATGAGGCACTTGGACCTACACACAGATAGTAATAGAGAAACTAGAAAAGCTCTCCTTGAGAAGTCGACAGTCGGTCGGATAGGTTCTCAGACCTACCTTTAGAAAACGATCAGAGAGTTGCAAAAATACTCTGACGTATGTGTGAGATAATGCAGATAAATGCACAAACTAGAAGGGTAGAGTGTTGTGCTCCTGTCCCTATGCTTGTTTGTGTTTTGTGTGTGTTCCTTCACTCTTCTGTCCACCTCCTTCTTCTTGGTCTCTGTGTGAGAACAGCAAGAACGACAGAGAGTTTGTATCTGATGTCTCCTTGTGAGCACACAGATATGATTGGGCTAGAGGGTACGAGACACCTGCTTGAGACCAATCAAATTATTTGTTTTGTGAAAGAGTTATGAGGGAGCTGTGTTGGAGTATTTGTTTTCGTCTGACGTCCCCGTGTGAGACGGGTCAGTGAAAATTCACTCTGTTGCCTGTGTGGCAAAGCAGAAAGAAATCACCCTAGTGATGTGGACTCCAAATGTAAATGCCCCCAACGATAGCTCGAAAAAAAGTCGGTAATACAACCAAACACAGTCCTCAAGAATGAGAATGATGTCTCGTTATATTAGCTCAGTGAAGCCAAAAAAGGAAAACGGCAACAGACCAGGAATAAAATGGCATCAGGTCCAATCCGGACAAATAATACTGAAAAACAAGCTGGTGCACCTGTCACCAGGAAAAGGTACTTTTTACCAGCTATCCGGGGGGTGATGCCTACAACTTGAAGAGTTGTATACAAACTCACAATTCGATTTTTTTTTCATTCAAGAGAAAACTACACACACAGAGTTGGTGTGTTCTGTGCACAGATCGATTTGGAAAGACCCTCTCTTTCAGGAGTGGCTATACAACAACGTATTAGGACAGTGGTAACCAAAAACGCATATGTATCGACAGACCGTTCACCTGCCGTTGCATTTTTGTGTCACTCCTCTGCCCTTATACACACTATACAGTCAACCAACACAGTATGTACCCCGGCTATCGCTAGCCGGTGAAGCTGCATACCAACAGTACTGGAAAGAGGCGAAAGGCAGGGGTGTGCCGTTCGGTTGCTGGACTGCTCGGACCGCCTTGAGCCCAACACTGACCCTCCCTACATAACGCACCTGTCAGTCATACGTGTGTGGTGCAGCATTGTGCAAAACAGCAGCAGGAATGGAGGTGATTATTGTAACAGTCAAAAACATACCAGGAATAGGAATAGAGGTAATAAAAGTCGCTGCACGGTTGGGCCTAAGGCGCCCTCTTGCAGTCCCAAGCTACTTCACAGCCGCGGCAAACCAAGCGGCCAGACTGGTCAGTGTTAGACTACTCTTATTAATAAAGCAATCTATGATAGCAACTACACTCTCAACATACAACAACAACTTTAATGAGAAAAGGCGTCAACAGACGCGCCACGTAACTTGACTGGCAGGATCATAAGTAATGGCTCTAACGACACCGTTACTCCGATACGGCCGGTCCATAACTATTAATTAATTATTAGTTCCAACACACACCCTGGAACAAAGTAAATTAATATTAAGTTACTGCCGTTCCTAATTAAGTTACGTCTCCTATTACTATTTTGTGAAACGTTAGAAAACACAAACTCAAAACATATTCTCTTACCCTCACTCTCTCCGAGAAGTAATGTTGGGATTGGCTACCCTCCTATCCACAGCGAGTACGTATCAACTAGAGTACGTACAAGGCACCGGACCTGTGGTATATTCGGGCCTACCCAACGAGAAGAGGATTAACTCCCTACTCTCCTTATCGCGCAAATAAGTAAGAGAAATATGTGAAAACTACATATATATATATAATATATATATATGGATCATATAAAAATACAAAGATATGGTAGTAACTTCAAAAGAAGTAATAACATAAATATGTGATAAATATATGAAAAAAATATATGTATATATATGATATAAATTCACATATGATTATAGTATGAAAACTAAAATTTGGAAGCGCTTCCCGTAAGGGGGTATATAAAAGTAACAAAAGTAATATCGTATATATCACAAATACAAATATCTGTAATTATCAGCGGGTCTGGGGGTCGGGTAGATGCCCGGGGCCTATCAAGACATATAGTCTGATCAATCGCCCTTCGTCTACCACTCCATCCCCAAGGTGGCCTCTTATCGATTTTTATGTATATAGTGAGGTTACAAAAAGGTTTATAGTATTTACGCAATACAATCTATAAGGTCGTGTTCCCGAGCTTACGCCAGCGCGGGAACACGCACATACTTAGCAAGTTTTCGGGGCCCGAATCAACCTTCGCTGCGGCGCTTCTCATCCTTCCCCTCAACTTTGTATAATTATGCGACTCAATGGTTATTACAACTTAACGGGGGGGGGGGGGAGGGAAGAAAGGTGAAAGTCCAGGCTTCTTCCATGCTTTCCCGGGTCTCTGACCCGCATCTGCTACCGCGCCTCAAACTACTCGAGGTTGAGCGTCGGCAGCACTTGCAACAGCTCTGGTAACATGGGTCCACCCGCTCAAATCACCTACATCACTCCCCTCGATGTACAGTATGCGAGAAATATAATATACGAGAATTAATACAATCCGCTTCTGAGAATATAATTATAAATAATCATAGCGTGAATATTTATGCGGGAAATACCCTGTACTTACAACGCGACTTTAACACCAAACCTTGCGAGAAATTCTTTCACCAACTTCACCGAGATTTGGTCAGCCAGGTAATTGAATTTTTTGTACGTGAAATTTATTTTGGTAAATAAATCCGCGATGTTTTCCTCCGTCGGTACCCGGAACAACTTGACAACTCCTTCCTTAACCAACTTTTCGAGCAGGTGGTACCTGACATCGATATGTTTGGTTCTGGACTCCCCTAACCCCCTTTCTGAGAGGATGATAGTCCCCTCATTGTCCTCGAACAAGGGGATGAAACCTCTTACGGGCAAACCGATGTCACGGAGAGACTGTCTTAAAGCAAGCAACTCCCTTACTGCTTCGCTAGCGGATACGGTCTCTGACTCAAGGGTAGATTGAGCTGATACAGTTTGAAGTTTAGAGAACCATGCCACCGGTGCCCCGTTGAAGAGAAAGATGTACCCAGAACGGGACTTCCTTGTAGCCTTTTCTCCGGCAAAATCTGAGTCGGCATATCCTACGAGGGGGTGTTCGTCTATCAGTTTTTCGACATTAGCGATAAGGGGGACATTGAAAGCATTGACTTCTGTGGCTTCACATGAGTAAAGCTCAAGTGCCTTTTCTGCGGCCGATGATCCTTCGGCCGATCTCCATGAATTGGGGGTTTTGGGGACAAAGAACCCTTCCGGCAACATCTTGACTAGCTATCACCCCGTTTGAAATATAGGGCTCTCGGGGTCAGCAACCACAGAAACATACGGTGAACCATGGCATAAGATATTTCAGGGGATGGGACTTGTTGTTTTGCAGCTATACTCAAAGGACAGATCAAAAGAGGTCGGGTGTGAACAGCAAGGAAGATAAGCATGCCAATCAAACATCTAAGGTCGTATTTGAACAGACGGTGACCAACCTTCAGGGGGGCAGGGTTCTCTGAGGTGAAAGGGGTTTTAGCAGGCACCTCCTTCATATAATCTAACTCGTCTAAAATGAGAAGTTCATATTTTCGCTGATGCAGTAAAATCCCTTTCTCAGATTGGACAATCTGGATGTTCTTGAATTCCGTGGCCTTCCCTAAGTTTTGCACCTGAAACCATGCTTCTTCATGCTCTCTACAAGACTTATGTGTTTGGATTCATCAGCGGCATGCAGACCATCATCTACATGAAAAGAGAGAAGCTGCGTACTTATGGGGTCCTTGGCATGTTTGATAAAAGAAGCCCGGTCAAGGGAGAAAGTAATGAAAGCTTGCTTTCCGACTAACTCCTTTAACATCAAATCATACCATAATCTTCCCGCCTCAGGATGACCATAAAGGGCCTTCCGGAGGAGCCAAACAAAACCTTCTCTCTCAAAACCCGGGGGGGGGGGGGGGTTACATAGATGTCATAAGGCATTTTGGCATGTAAGTATGCGGTGGTGAAGTCAATGAACCACAAGTCTATTCCGAAGCAGGCAGCATAGGCAATGATGAGAAGGATAGTAAGTATAGTACGATGGTGAGCGGTAGGTGAGTATGTGCGCTTGGGATCATGTTGCAATCCCGCTTTCAGGAGATCTCCCCTTAGGGTGATTCTAGCTTTATGATATTCGTCGCTAGTTCCTTGTTGCTTAACAGTGTCTATCCATTTTAGAGAAATAATGGGAGTGCCTGACTTTCTGGCCTCGCTCTCCTTCCTCCATTCAAAAGCTTTGAGCTCCTCTTGCTGTCAGACTTCTGTCTCTCTCGCTTGTCTCCTATCTTTCGGCTTCTGCACGACGGGAAATTCCGGAATTTGCTCGGTAACCAGGCAATAATTGATTCTCTCTTCTTTCGCACAGACGGAGATATGTTTATTTCTGGTTCTCCCGTGGATTATGTTCTCCTGAGAAATGTTTCCTTGCTCATGAGATCTCCATCCCGGGGGATGTTTGTCCTTTTCCGCAGCTATTCTAACTCTCTCCCCCTTGGCATGGCCGAATTCACTGGTTACATTGGGGTCGCCACGTGCCGGTTCGATAATAGCCTGCGGTACAAGAGAAGGGGGGGCTGCTCCCCCTGAAATCTCGTACTTTAAAATCTCAGAATCTATTATCTTCTCCGTAACGCCATCGTCAAGCTTAACGTGGTGGGCTGGGAACCGTTTATTCCTCCTGACAACCGGGGCAGTCGGGGCAAGAGTAACTCCCTTCCGCAAAGTAGAATCCCACTTACCTCCATAAGTGGATTTGGCCCACTCTTCCCCGAAAGCTCGTGCCGGGATCTGAACGATTCTCCCAGACAAAATGACTTCAAGTTTAGGTTTTCTCCCCCTCTTTCCCGCTGCCCTGACACCTTTCTCCCCCTGATTCATGCTCCCTATATCTCGTGAAGACGGAGTAGGGGGAATGAGATCAGGGAGATTACTGAAATCTTGACTTTTGACATCGTTTTCGTCACTATCGCTAGCAACGATCACCGAATCGTCATCACTTTCAGGTCCTTTCTGAGGTGTCATGGGCGTAATGGGGGCGTTCTCTGTACTTTCACTCAGGCTATTGCTAGCAGCAACTACGGCAGGTGGGGTAGATGTACTATGTGTAGCTACTGGTACGTCAAAGCTAACATTCTCTTTTGGTGGTGTGTTAACTGGGGGCAGAACAGCAGAGGGTGTGGTCGATTTCCAACCGACCGAAAACATACCCTCCTCTGCTGTTCCTTCGAGGTCTTTGGAGGCCTCTCGCTTGCCCAGTCTCCATACATCGAACATAACATCCCGGACATTACCGTGTATTATGCGCGCGACGGGATCATAAACACGATAATACCCGGTATTACGTTCGTAACATAAAAAGATAACTTTCTTTCCTCTCTCGCCTTTCCCCCGCTGAGCCTTAACCTTCATCACTGCAGCACACCCCGTGGGTCGAAGGTGGTGTAGGTATGGTTTCCGGCGGTGAATGACTTCGAAAGGGGACTTACCCTTAAAGGGTCCTTTGGCTATCGGGAGGAGGTTGTTAATATAAGTGGCGTTTCTTTCCATCTCCGTCCAAAACTTTGGAGGGAGCTCAGCATCGCTGAGCATCGCCCTTGCAGGCCCACCATTGGTTTGGTGGGACCTCTCTATCTTTGAGACTGCCTGTTTCTCCGCGGTTGGAGCCTCAATTAAGATAGGCTGATTAACATTAACCCACTCCTGAAAGGTATCATATCGACCATATTCTTGGTCACAGGTAATAAATTTGACTTTCCGGTTTGTATGTCTTTCGAAGAAAGCAACGGCCGCAATAAAACACGGAAAAATTCATTCTTATGACGTAAATAATAGTCGAGCTCGAAATTTGAAGCGAGACATTTGACCGTGAATTTGTATCGCTTACCATCCCATGACATCGTATTCCACCATCCTTATGTGTCCATTGAAATATGAACCCCGGAATGACGTTCAACGATGTGATGGTTTTTGTGGAAATGAGGTGCTTTCTTTATCTTAGTCCTTAAACAATACTCGCACTTCATGATCCTTTCTCGCCATCCTACCCCTACTATCTTCACCCCCATATAATGAGCCATTCTTTCCATAGCCTTCACCCCTCTATGTTTACACATTCGGTGCAAGACGGTGGCGTGTATATGCTCACTATGTGTGGGTCGGACAACAGGATTCAATGCTTTTGACATTCGGCAACCAACATCATGTTCTTGAGTTCGTGAGGTGTGCGAACATACATCATTTGGCATGACCAAGCAACAAGCCAAACTCTGTGAACAATTCTCACCCTTCTCCGTATTTGTGTCACAAGACAACGGGAGATATGATTTACTGTCGCGACACCCCTCACATAAACATGGGACATCATTGCAACATACATCATTGTACACGGGAAGGGTTGTTGATTGTGTAGGACGTCGAGGGGGAAGTCAGAATGTGACAGTAGAGGATGATGATCCCTCTTTCTCTACCTTCACATTCTGCTTTTCAAGAGGGACTGGTTCGTATCGTTGATTTGGATCTAGATGGGGCGTCCCCGGGGGATCAAAGACGAACAGGTTGTTGGGCAAAGATCTGCATCTAGCTACAATCTGTTCCTCATCGATATGGATTGGGGACTTGAGCACAAGCACTTGGTTGTTTTGATGGACTACCGCCAGTCCTTGTTTCAGCCAAGCCGAAGTGGCGACTAAACCGTAACTCAAATGAGGGTTATATGTCGTGTGTGAATCATACACCTGATTCTCCGTTTGCTCCAGAAAGTTGCATGCAGACTTTCCCTTTGTACTCCGTCTTAATACTCCCTTTCGCAATTTTGAATTTTTGAGGGTTATGCTTCAACCTCACGAATACATCCTTATGGGGTGATTGGGACTCACTAGCCCCACTATCGTCTACCCACACCATCCCCGCCATAGTCTTTTCTGGTGTCTCTCCCTCATCTCCCTCGCTCTCATGCATCATTATGGCGCAATCTTTCTCAGATGGGGAGATGTTTGAGGTGGGGTTGGACGATGTGCTAGATCTTGATGGAGGGATATCTCGTACGTTCTCCCCCTCTATCCCTATCCTTTGCCGGTATTCCCGGTATTCCAGTAATCGAGTTCTGAGATGAGGAAATGCCGCGACGAGCCCCCTCGCAAAAGGGTTGTTCCATTTATGGGCCCTAGAGATAACGAAACATTCAATATCCACGTAGAATTCAAGATAGAAATCGTTAACTTCCCCGTCTCTTCCGGTAATAAGAGAATCCCTCACCTCTATCTCTCTAGCACCCTCTGCTAACGCACCGAACAGTCTATGTATATCTCCAATAGATGGTATCTCTCCGTTTCCCCCGGTTATCACCATCTTCCCCTCATCCCATCTCCATGCAACCGTGGGGTCTCGCCTAATCCTTTCTCTCTCTAACTCTCTCTCTCTCCCTCCCCTCGTACAACTCACTAGGTGCAAGGCGTAGTGAAGGTCTCTCTAACTCTCTCTCTTTCCCCTCGTACAACTCGCTAGGTGCAAGGTGTGGTAAAGGGGAATGCGTGATACGACGAACAGACAATGGGCGTGCTCTTTTGTTCTCCCCCTCTTCTCCCCCTGCCTCATCCTCAACGCTCTTACTCATCTCTTTCTTAGAGTTTGAGCGTTGCACAGATGATGCAGTAAGACTTTTGAGGAGTAGTATAAGAGATGGTTTCGTCATCGTCTTCGTCTGTCATCGCCTCCCCCTCACTTTTCTCTCTTCTTTGGTTGTTTCCCCCTACTGCAGCCTCAACGTTCTTACTCGTTTCAATGTTTGAGTCAGAACGTTGTACAGTTGAAGTAGGGAGAGTATGTCTTGTGAAAGAAGATGATGAGGCACTAGAACTATGAGAAGAGGCATGTCTAGGTGGCGATGTGTGTGAGGAAGATGACGTGAGAGGATCAGACTGAACAGGGGGGGATATTTCATCTGTCCTAATCCACTGACGTATAATCCAGTCCATAGGGGCCACCATTAACCCGGAATGCCATGGTGTACCCCCCGCATTCAGCTGTGTCCTGACTACTGCTAATAAGTCTTCCCTATTTCGCTCACAGCTGATATGGTGGGAACAAAAATCACAGCCCCGTTTTTCCATCCTCTGGGCACATTCGCCACCTGATTTGGTTTTGCCGCGGGCGGCCCCTAGTTTCCATGAACAACGTACATTGTTTGAGGTGAACCCTTCACATTGTTTCGACTTTGAAACAATGGTCGCACTTCCCCTGATGGGGTGTGCCCACAGATTGAGCAACGGTCCATCGTCCTCTCGTAAGTGAAAATAAATAGAATTCTGGGACTTCATTAGGACCTTCCTGTATCCTCCCTTGACACGACGAAGCCCCCATCCCTCCTCCATGGGGTATATTACCCCAAGAGGTGTGGGGTCGCCCACCATGTCAAGAGAATTGACGAAACGGTTGTCTTTCAGGAGAGGAATAAAAGGAGTAGATCGAGAGACACGAGGGGGAGCAGATATATCTTGTGCGTGCGTGTTGCTCTTTTCCTTCTTGTCCTCCAATGCTGATGTGTGGGGCGGCGGTGGTTGTTGTTCAAAAGAGGAAGTGGGTGGGGTGCTGTCGAGTGAGGGATTTGGTTCTTCTTCGTCCGTTTCCTCTCTTCATCACATTTATACTTAACATATGATTGATGTACCCTATTTCTCTACTCCCTGCTCACCTCCATCCTCATCATGAGTACTAGACTCTTCGTCTGAATCATGAGCTTCGGACTCCTCTTCTTCTTCTTCAGAACTACCAGAGGAAGAGGAGTCAGAACCTCTGCGTTCAGACTAATCGTCTTTGTCTTTGCTGTTTTCTTCTTGATGAAATCAGATGATTTCAACTTCCTTGTCTCCTTCCCTACCTCTTTCTTCTGTCGCCTCATCTTTCTCTTCCCTTTACTGCCCTCCTTATTCTTATCTGTCCTAGTCAGACTCAGCTCTCCTACCCCTTTTGCTAAGTTGACTATTCTTGCTGCCTTCTTCCTTATGGGGCAATTCACCGGGACATGTCCGTCTCGAGGGCACTCGGGAAGATTACAGGGGACAATGCAAATCTTGATTTGATGATCCCCATGACAGTTGTAACAACCTTGGGCTACCTTACCAGCTTGGTTTCCCATAAGGTTGACTGTTATGGGTTCGTTCTTAGTTCCCACACCAGATGAAGTTTTAGACGAAAGGGAACGGAAACCACCCCCTGATGAGTAAAGTTTCTTCATTTTGTTTTTGGATTCCTCTGTTTGAGCAACCTGTTCAATTACTTTTACAAAGGATTCCCAACCCGGTCGTTCCTCCGGAAGGAGGCTGGTAACCTTGTTGCGAAAACTGTCGAACTCGGTCAGGTGTTCTATCTTTTTCATTTCTATTTTTACGAGTTCTGGGTATGGGACTTTCATGACTGACTCTTGATCAGCAATATTGCTGTGAAAGAGGGTCAGCCAGGGTCTTACGTCTTGAACCTTTTTGGGGTCAGAAAGGTCAAGGAAGTCTTGTCTTTCTTTCCATTTAACAAGATCAAGACCTCCGTATCTCTTGCTCAGTGCCATGAAACATTCGACTCCATCTGACCCCGCTGTTCTGATCACAGACATAGCTTCCTTGTCCTTAGAGCAGGACTGAATTAAAACCAAAGATAAATCGCTTATGTTTCAGTCTATCTCTTTCTTCAACCTGCTGGTAGTACTTAGTTGTAGCAAAAGATGCAATAAGGGGGTTTGGTCTAGATGCGGTAGTTAGTATAGGGACCGAACTCTCCTCAGGCTCTTTATGCTCAGTAGTTTCTGTGGAGAGAGAAGGATCAGCCAAAGCAGAACTAGTTCTAACGTCTTGTTCCTTTTTGACAGGTAAGGCAGAACTGGAGGAAGAGGTGGTAGGTTCTTTCTTTACAGCAGCTGTAGGTTTCTTACTCTCTATCCTGTCCTGACTCTCGTCCTCGCTATCTCCGGAAGGTGAAAGAGGTGGTTCAGTAGGTAGATTGAAAGAAACGGTCAGCTTTGCTTGTGTAAACAGAGGGTGTCGTTTGTGGGGAGGTAGCTCCCCTATCGCTAAGGGATCATAGATCGCCAAAACAGCAAGGAACCCATATTCCCAATTATCCCAATCTGGGTCTCTGCTGTCAAATGGCGGTGGGTCCACTTTAAACCCTCTGTTCATCGACATTCCAAACATGGGGTTTGCCATGTTGGACCAAAGTGCGAAAGGTAGGAGCTAAACTCAGCTACCAATAAAATTCCTACAATTAAGTAGAAATGGAGGAATAGTTATTAGGGATGAAATGAGTTGATGTGTCTATGCTATGCAGTCTAGCCGATAGACACGTTTGCGGTGGGTGCCTTCTGCGTACCCACGGAATGGTGTCGACTGCCTGCAGCACGTCGATACTCGCACTTTTCTGTTGAAGGCCTAATGCCTCTCCTTTCATACTAAGTGCAACTGATTAAAGCTGTTGGCGCAGAGTTCGCTAATCAAGGCTCGATAACCTGTTAGACTACTGTTATTAATAAAGCAATCTATGATGGCAACTACACTCTCAACATACAACAACAACTTTAATGAGAAAAGGCGCCAACAGACGCGCCACGTAACTTGACTGGCCGGATCATAAGTGATGGCTCTAACGACACCGTTACTCCGATACGGCCGGTCCATAACTATTAATTAATTATTAGTTCCAACAGTCAGTGATTGTCGACTAGAACGCACACCGACCCAGCCCGACCCAGTTTGCGGCCACCCCGGTTTCTCATCTCTTCCCAGTAGCCGGCACAGACTTTGTAAACCAGCTGGCTCGTGCCCAGTGGATTGTCGACTAGAACGCACCAGGGTTGTCGCGTGCAAGGTACCGTGGCTATCGCTAGCCGGTGGAGCTGCATACCAACACTACTGGAAAGAAAGGCCAGGATGTGCCGTTCGGTAGCTGGACTGCTCGGACCGCCTTGAGCCCAACACTGTCCCTCCCTACACTCACGCACCTGTCAGTCAAAACGTGATCGTATTGGTCGAAGGCATCAGGTGGCAACTTGAAATATTATGGTCTCAAGTCGGCAGTTTTACAAGAGAGAGCTCAAGCAAAACGTGATCGTATTGGTCGAAGGCATCAGGTGTCAACTTGAAGTATTTATGGTCTCAAGTCGGCAGTTTTACAAGTGAGAGCGCATGCAAAAGGTGATCGTATTGGTCGAAGGCATCAAGTGGCAACTTGAAGTATTTATGGTCTCAAGTCTGCAGTTTTACAAGAGAGAGCTCATGCAAAACGGGATCGTACCGGCTGAAGGCAGCAAGTGGCCACTTGGAGTATTCACGGTCATAAAGTGGCAGTTTTTACACGAGTGAACTCGTGAAAAATCTTTTCGGGGCGACGAGGCAGAATGGAGGATAATATGGAATCAATGGATTTTAATCAAGTGTAAATGGAATTATCAATAAGTAACCCGGCCGGGGGGTAGTCTAGACTCACACTAGGTCACGGGGGGGACGATGATTGAATTTAGGGTAACACGGGGTGCGCAATTTGTCCGAGGGGAAGGGCCCGGGTCCAGTCACAGACCATCACTCGAGATAATTTCACATTTTATCCCCCGGTTTGGTTCGGCTGGTCTTACGTGACTGAGAGTCGACTTCTCGCGCATCCGAGTCCTGACGAGGGCACGCTCGAGGGGGAGAGGGGATTATGCCGGCCCACCCGGTATATAATATAATTACTTTATGTTCTGGTCTGTCGGTTATTCTTGGCTTGCAGACTCTGAGTACCGTGCGGGGTCCCTTATACATTAACTTGAAGTATTCCTCATTCTTCATGTCGTTAGATAGGCGTTATATTCTCAAGTTAAATATTGAGTCACTGTAACCGTGCCAGCAATGGCTCCAGTTAACGACCGGCAACAGGGGCGTCCCCCTTCTACTACACCCGGGTACTATTAATAACTTGCAGAACAACGAATTTAACGAACAACTTCATGAGTATTTACCGAGAACAATTCCCGCCCGGCCCAATCCTCGAACGAAGTCAAAACGATGTACTAACACGAAAAACCAACTCTGAACTCAATATATAATCGGCATGACGTTAAACTGCATCGGGTCTCTGCATGACATTAAACAGTGTGACTGATTTTTTTTTAATAATTTTTTTTATTATTTTTTTTAAAACGGTGGCAAGCACTGTTTTATTAATAATAGAATACCATACTTTTAAAAAAAAATTAAAATTTTATTTATTTATTTATTTATTTTTACACCGCCAAGCAGGTATACCCTGCATACTATGGCCAGACTCGTGACTTATATTGTAGATCATAGTATATATGAGTATATTATCTATGTATGCATGTATGTATGTATGTATGTATATATATATGTATGTATGTATGTATGTATGTATGTATATGTAAGTATGTATGTATGTATGTATGTATATGTATGTATGTATGTATGTATGCATACATACATACATATACATAAATATACATACATATACACATACATACATATACATACATACATACATACATACATACATATGTATGTACGTATATATATGTATGTATGTATGCATGTATGTGTATGTATGTATGTATGTATGTATGTATGTGTGTATGTGTGTATGTGTGTGTGTGTACGTATGTATGTGTGTATGTGTGTATGTATGTATGTATGTATGTATGTATGAGTACTTGTATGCATGCACGTATGCACGCATGCATGTGCGCATGTTCGCATGTACGCAAGTATGTATGTATGTATGTATGTATGTATGTATTTGCATGCATGCATGCATGCATGAGTACGTATGTATGTATGCATGCATGTATGTATATATGTATGTACGTACGTACGTACACGTACGTACGTACGTTACGTTACGTTACGTTGCGTTACGTTACGTACGTACGTACGTACGTGTACCGTACGTACGTACGTGTACGTACGTACGTACGTATGTATGTATGTATGTATGTATGTATGTATGTGTATGTATGTATGTATGTATGTATGTGTATGTATGTATGTATATATGTATGTGTATGTATGTATGTGTATGTAATGTATGTTATGTTATGTATGTATGTGTGTATGTGTGTATGTGTGTATGTATGTATGTATGTATATGTATGCATGTATGCATGTATTTATGTATGTTATGTCGAAAGCTACAAAGATAAACAAACATGATGTTTTTCTCATTTTATATCTATCGAGCGTTTTCATAGCAAGCCATTTACCCTGCTGTGGCATGAAGAGAAGAGAAGAGAAGCCGGACACAAACGCAGCGAGTCGCGCGGTGCCGTTCTATAATATCATCGCACATATAAATTCAGAAGAGAAAAAAAAGAAGAAAAAAATGAAAAATAAACATAAAGCAAAACGGAAAGACACCCTTCTCTATCCCTTCTCTATATCTGTTAAACACGTAATGCATGGATACTGTATCAAAATTTGCACGAAGAAAGTGGGCATACACAATGTATGCGCAACGTGCATCTTCATAAAAGGAGATTAGCACGTGATTGTATCATATCACTTAATAAACAGTAGTGTCCGAGTAAAACTACAAACGCGATGTGCATCAAGGTCCTCTGTCATTATGTGTCGATGCTATTCTAGTGTTGGAAGCCTCGAGGCCAATCCAAATGAAGTACGATAGGCCTAGTAGAAGCGTAGGTATTGCTGAAATAATGGTAAAATAAAGTATTATATATAATATATACATATATATATATATGTATATATATATTAGTTCAAAAACCGTCAGGAGAGAGTGAGGGAACGAATATGGTCTCCCAACCACACCAACAAACCACTCCTTCACTTGCCCCTCTCTTTTCTCTCTCTCTCTCTCTCTCTCCTTTTTTTTTTTTTTTTTTTTTTTTTTTTTTTTTTTTTTTCCCCTCTCCCTTCTCATACTACTGTCCAGACATATTCACTGAACTACTAATTTTCACTCACTCCGATCATTCTAGTATATTACTACTGATGCAAACATAAACATTAATATTAATAACATGAATACTTAAGCTACATATTACGCAACATATCTAAACATAAACATTAATATTAATAAGATTAATACCAAGCGACCTAATATTAATACTTTCAATTAATACGCTCGATTTAATAACTAGGTTTCCACCTTAGATAAAGGTATGACTTAATAGCTATACTTTTCACGTGGACGATCCTTGAGTCCGATTGTAAAAATTGTTCTCTCAATAAAAACGAAGAAGAAGAAGAAGATTGGGGGGGGGGGGGGGGGGGGGCGGGTGTGTGTGCAGATGAGAGATCTACTGAAACGAAGAAAATAAAGATATAATAAATGCGAGGGTAAAACGACCACCGGAAAAAGAAAATAAACGATGAGAAAAACCAGACAGAAAAGCTAAGAAACTCAGAAAGAAAGAACATTTCAACAAGAAATAAAAGGAAAAACGAAAGATGGGGAATCAGTAAAGCTAAAGCTTGCTTACACTCACAGCAGAACCAGGGAAACGATTTTCTATGCAGTGTGTTCCTGCCATCCAGAAAATGCGGAAGACGAAGAAATTGGTTTGAGCACATAAAAAACACATTGTCTGAACAAGGGAAGCGTCGGCCCTTTCAAGTATATTGGCAGGAAGTCAATAAGAACGGCATTTAGCAGCAGGTTAAAGGAAATGATTCGATCAAAACGAGCCGTTTCTTTCTAAGCATAAGAATGTAAGTGCTTTCTTTCTTTCTTTCTTTCCTTCTTTCTTTCTTTCTTTCTTTCTTTCTTTCTTTCTTCTTCTTTTATTTAGAGTACGTATTATTCAAGGAGGACCACTAAAACTTAATACTGCGAAAAGTATTAAATTAACCGTGGTGGTAACCTGCAGCGTAGTTGTATATCAGACGTAAACTATGTCAAACTAATCTTTCTTTCTTTCTTTCTTTCTTTCTTTCTTTCTTTCTTTCTTCGTTCTTTCTTTCTTTCTTTCTTTCTTTCTTTCTTCCTGTCTTCTTTCTTTCTTTCTTTCTTTTCTTTCTTTTCTTTCTTTCTTTCTTTCTTTTTTTCTTTTCTTCTTTTCTTTCTTTCTTTCTTTCTTTCTTTCTTTGATTTTCTTTCTTGGATTTCTTTCTTGGGTGTTCTTTTGTTTTCTTTCTTTTGTTTTCTTTTTTTTGTTTTCTTTCTTTTGTTTTCTTTCTTTTGTTTTCTTTCTTTTGTTTTCTTTCTTTTGTTTTCTTCTTTTGTTCTTTCTTTTATTCTTTCTTTTGTTCTTTCTTTTGTTCTTTCTTTTTAGTTTTTCTTTCTTTTGTTTTTCTTTCTTTTGTTTTTCTTTCTTTTGTTTTTCTTTCTTCTGTTTTTCTTTCTTTTGTTTTTCTTTCTTTGATTTTCTTTTCTTTTTTTTTTCATTTCCTTTTGTTTTCTTTCTTTCTTTCTTTCTTTCTTCCTTTATTTCTGGCTTTCTTTCTTTCTTTCTTTCTCTTTTCTTTCTCTTTTCTTCTCTTTTCTTCTCCTTTCTTCTCCTTTCTTCTCCTTTCTTCTCTTTCTTCCCTTTCTTTCCTTTGCCTTCGCTTCCTTCGCTTCTTTCTTTCTTTCTTTCTTTCTTTCTCTCTCTCTCTCTCTCTTTCTTTCTTTCTTTCTTTCTTTTCTCTTTCTTGCTTTATTTCTTCCCCCCCCCCTTTATTACAGTTAGCAAGTTTCAATAGAAGGAAATATAGAAAGAAAAAATAGACAAACTATAATCGAGCGATCTGGCCCTAGGGAGCCGCAGTGCAAGTAGGAAGATTGGAACTAAGGTTCAACAGCTAAGCTCATCGGAAAGAGACATATAAGAAGAGAGAGAGAGAGAGAATGAGAGAGATAGAGAGAGAGAGAAGAGAGAGAGAAAGAGAGAAAGAGAGAGAGAGAGAGAGAGAGAGAGGAAGATAGATAGAAAACATTAGACAAAGAAAGCAACCAGAAATATAAACATCAAACTGAACAATGACAAAACGAAAGTGTATAAAGGCAAGCACAAACAGACCAGCCAGACAGGGGCAAAGGAGACAGTACTATGTGGTATAGGCAAAGTGCAGAGGTCAGACATAACCAACGCAGGGCGCAAGTGAGATCGATTGCCAGACAGTGAGACCGTAAGGACACTGTGGCACACTACGCAATACACTCGCACCCTTGGGCTGACGTAGCCAGGTGGGGCGTGTGCAGAGCGTAATAAGGCTCGACGTGGCCAAAGCGACGCGAATATGCCGAGTGCTGCATATCCTAAAGGACAGGCTCAAGCCTGGCAACCTTTCTGACATGCGGCCCCAGACCGAGCCAAACCACTCCACACACAGCCCCACCACCCAAACCATGTAGGTCTTCACAAGCCACATAGAGCAAGAAGACACAACAAATAAAACAAATAAAAGAAAGAGGGAGCCAAAGAGATCAACGTAGAAAACAACCATCAACAATGAATACCACACATCAATAACGAAAGAACAGACAAAGGAAAGGGGAAGAAAATAAACCTTGCTGACAGTAAAAAGAAGGGAAGGAGAGACAAAAGAGAAGAGAATGAAAGAGTGGCGAACAGTGTGGGACTCGGGATAATAACCCCTTACCCACTAAAAATAAAGTGTTGCCTAAAAAACTCCAGAGGAGAAAAAAAATAAGGCGACCCTAAAAAACGAACAATGCGGTTACGCGTGAACGCAGAGAGAGAGAGAGAGAGAGAGAGAGAGAGAGAGAAGAGTAAGGCATATGAGCCAGTCTTGTAAGGACCAAGGAGGAACAGCCCGAAGCATAACGCAGGATCAAAAGACGACTTTGCAGGGAGAAGGGCACGGCCGGGGCACTCGCTTGAGATTGACCACATAAAAGAGAACCTATCAACTTGAGAGGAGAGGCGTCTGTGAATGGCCCGTTCTGCCAGTTTCCCTCGTCTGTCCGGAAGGGCGGTGGGGCTGGAGTGAGAAGATGTCTCGCTAAGGTGTGAGAGAAAGCAGTCATGCAGCGAGGCTACTTACAAACGCAATCGAGAGGCATTTATGGGCTACGACCATGCGGCTGTTTGCCACATCGCTGGAGCTTAAGTATTGAACATTGGTTCCTTTCCATCAGGACCTGCACTACTGCTTCTTTGGGCTAGATTGCATGATTATGTGTGTCCCTACGTCTTTCTTTTTTTTTCTCCTTTTTTCTATTTATCATATCTGTCTTCTTTTCCTCCATCAAACCTTGCAATGCACTGGCACTCATTGGCGAATGCATGCCCGATCTAACATCGCATGCCAATCGAGATAATTGAACTAGCAAGCTCAATTGCAATAATGCATTTGATACGCCGCCCATATGAGCACAAGGGGTATATAGAGGAAGATAGAATGAAGCTGTCTTGTCCAGGAAATCTATAAAATTAGAAGCCTTCTTGCCTAGAACACCAAAGCTAGTAAGAGCAAAAGTTATATAAAGGAGGTGCCATCGATCGGAGGATCGGGGCCATGCTTGCTGTTCTTTCAAATTTTCCCTAGCACGCACAGAGTAGAGAGGATCATGCAAGGATCGCCTGACATACGTACGTTGTAAAGGGCTGACACGTGAGACATCAATACAGTCGATGCCAGGAGCAGAGGGGTTGGTAACTGAGAATGCCTACAGTAAGCTTAGTGTCAAGAGAAGATCGCATTGACAACAGAGTCGTGCTTCAGGGTATCGGCCGCACTGCGCAACGACAGACAACCCATATCAGCATGCACCTCGAGATCAGAAGGAGAACTGAAGGAGTTGCCACACCTAAAAAAGCGTACATGTCGAAAGGATAGGGGTACGACGTCACGAGACGAAAGGTCAGATAAAAGAGGAAGAACAGAGAAGGATAGGGATAGGAGAGAGGAAGCATCAGAGCGGAAGCATACCACAAGGGCAAGAGAGGGAGAATATGTAGAAGGACCACTGTGCGATGGATAGAATTGTTAGAGAGATGACAAGATTCACAAGGGATTTTACTATGGACTTGATGTGGAGTCAATATGACAGAACTCTAAACAATCAGATGGACAGAGGGCAGAGAGACGTAAATACAACACAGATTTAGAAATGTCAATAATGCCAGCATGCAGTTGAGCCATGAGATCCCACTGCGGGTCAGTAAGGCGATATATAGGGTCAATCGGGGGACAAGTCAAGGGTATAGACGCCTCTTTGCCCTGGCACCTGACACGGACACAATATCGAAGAGGGGCAGAAGAATCGAGAGTGGATAGCCAAACAAAATGC
>WBZZ01000577.1:70000-72500 GCA_019918135.1 Paulinella micropora
CTCCGAACTGGCCAGACTTTGGAACCTTCTGCCTTGGCTCAGGCCCTTGCTTCTCTCTCATCCGATCTCTCTTCTGCCTCCCATCCTGCCCTGGGGTCTTCTTTTCCGTCCCACAGCTCTCCCTCCACACCTCATGAGACGCATTCCAACTCTCTTAGACCCTCTAAGTCTCTTTCTCCCTCGTCTACTAACTCCGCTCCTTCCTCTGACTCACCTGCAGCCTTAGCTCCTCCCAACGCTTCTTCTTCTTCTTCTTCTTCTTCTTCTTCTTCTTCTTCTTCTTCCTCCTCCTCCTCCTCTTCTTCTTCTTCTTCTTCTTCTTCTTCTTCTTCTTCTTCCACAGCAAGCGGCCCACATACCACTGCTGCTCTCGACCAAATCACTACCGCACCTGACCCTCTTGCCTTAATCTTACTCCGCCTTGGTTGCTCACCGGCGTATGCTGCACGCGCCCTCGTCCACGTACTTTCCTTCCTTCCTTCCCTCCTTTCTTCTTTCCTTTTCCTTCCTTCCTTCTTCCAATTAACTTCTCGCACCTACCTTACAAGCAGCTTTCTGGTTTATCTGCTTGTCTGTTAATTTCTTTGCTTGTTCCCCCACGTTCTCTCAGATGTGTATCATGTATGTGTGTGTATATAATTTAAGGTGTGGGAAAGACTGTCTGCGGAAAAGGCTGAGCGCAAAGCGCGAGCTTTGCGGCGACAACAAGTCGAGAGCGCAGGAAACAAGCTGACCGAGGAAGAGGAAATGACCCGCGAGGTCTTACCCTTATCTTATCTTATCTTATCTTATCTTATCTTATCCTTATCTTATCTTATCTTATCTCATCTTATCTTATCTTATCTTATTTTATTTTGTTTTATCTTATTTAATCTTATTTTATCTTATTTTATCTTATTTTATGTTATCTTAAATCAGCTTATCTCATCTTATCTTATCGTATCTTATCTTATCTTATCTTATCTTATCTTATCTTATCTTATCTTATCTCTTATCTTATCTTTCATCTTATCTCTTATCTTATCTCATCTTATCTCATCTCATCTTATGTCTTATCTTATCTCTTATCTTATCTCTTATTTATCTCTTATCTTATCTCTTATCTTATCTCTCATCTTACCTCTCAGCTTATCTCTTATCTTATCTCAGGATGATCGACGCGCCGAGGAGGTTGCTGCGCATGGCACGGATGCGCTAACACTGGCCATATCGTACTTGAGGGAAGAGGAAAACCAACTCATTGCCGTTGAACGCGGAGCCTTGAATTCTGCTACGTCATCTCACCCCTCTTTGCTCTCTGCTTCCCAGCCACATATTGGATCAACGGGATCTTCTTCTTCTTCTTCTTCTTCTTCTTCTTCTTCTTCTTCTTCTTCTGCTGCTGCTGCTGCTGCTGCTTCGAAACATTATGGAGTGGGTATGGCCTTCCATCGGTTGCACCCATCTTCTTTCTTTGAGGGCTGGCTATCTTTTAGCAAGAAAGGTGTAGATAAAGTGGATGAAAATGGGGTAGACAAGAGCGCCGAAGGCGCAACAGGAGTAGACCAGGAGGGAGGACAGGAACAAGAAAGAGAGGAAGAAACAGAAGAAGAGGAAGACGAAGACGAAGAAGAGGAGGAAGAAGAGGATGACAGGAAGGAGGAGAACAAGAATGATGGCGAACATGCTGGACCATCAGCAAAGAAACCGAGCCAGATGCAAGAGAAGACTAAAAGGCTGTCGTCCACGGCAGACAGCTCGAAGAAGCGTGAGGGAGCGCGTGGCCAAAAGAAGCGAGTGTGGAACCCGCCGGCGCCCGAGTCATTTCAGCGGAGATGGTGTTTGCTCCTTCCCTCTGCCTCCGGTACGAGAGAGGATGGGTGGGTGGGTGCATGGATAGCGTTTGATTTATTGCCTCTGCTGCTGAAATTGGACGTGGGCGAGGGAAAAGGGTGTTGTGTGTGTGTATGGGGGGGGGGGGCAAACGGCAGGTTGAGCCGTTTTTTAAATCCATGTGCAGGTCCCTGCTTGAAGGTGTATCGTTCCATCGTAGCAAAGCATCCCACCTACCTGTGCTACCTTGAGCATAACTCGCAAGTGCTGGTCAAAGCAAAGAACCCTTGTCTGTCTGTTTCATCTCTATGCTTTTCTATTCTCTCTCTTCTCTCTCTCTCTCTCTCTCTCTCTCTCTCGCTTGCTCGCTCGCTTGCTCGCTCCCTCTCTCGTGCGCGTGACAAGGATTCAATAACGCACACATTCCGTGAACCTGAATTCTTTCACCTCGCATTTTGCTCCAGAAGAGAGTTGGGCGTAGCGGGATTGTGTCCCAACATTAAATATCGTTGGTTGTCACAACGAGCATACTCAATCAGACCAATAACAACAAGCGCTCTCAATGGCAGTTTGCCATATCAATAGTCAATACTTATCTTCTTTTTACCCCTGTCGCTCTTGCCTTTCTTATTTCTTGCTTCGCGTGTAACAGGTTCTCGGCGGTGATATGTCTCTCCTTCCTGATCCG
>WBZZ01000577.1:82500-117500 GCA_019918135.1 Paulinella micropora
CCGAAAAACAGGCTGCACAATCCACTATATTTTTAGTCGTTACAACATAGAAGTTTAACCTAGATAAACGCAACATGCATTTATCATCATTAGGCTTAGAGTCATAGTCAAACAAAGAAAACCTTGCCTTTTATTTTGTTGAGACAGAAAGGCAGTCTTCAGGGGGAGATAGTGGTAAGAGGAAGCAAAAGGGAGAAGAGCAGGTGGATGAGAGGGGGAGAGTGAGTGACCTCACCCAGTTATTCCACACCAGGAATGACAGCAACAAAGACGAAGAGCACTGAGCAAGTAGAGAAAAGAGAGCAGGAAGAAAGAATGATAGTAGCATATGAGAGTTTGAAGCATGAGATGAGAAGGCAGAGAGAGGAAGCTTTTTCGTTTGTGTTTGGTAAGCTAGTGGGTAAAGCCAAGAGGGCTTGGTGAGAGACACCTCACCAGACTTTGGTTAGAACTTGCATATTATGTGGGCAAGACTGACCAAAAGGTTTGGTTTGGTGAGCGAGGAGGATGTGTAAAATAAGATAAATGCGATGAATGCATGGATGTTTGATGGCGGATGTGATGTGCTCCGCAGTTTGATGCGTTAGTTGAAGAGCTAAGGGCAATAGCCAGAAGACACCCAAAAGAACGATGGAAATTATAATCACTAATGCCTTACAAAACCCTTCTACGCCCTGAGGAAGGAGAGAAAGTGAAACCAGGGGAATGTATCTACGACGATTGTTTGTCTCCCTCTGCCGCATGTCATGGAAGCACACAAGCGAAGACTACCAAGACGCCGATGAAGCCTGGAGTGGACTTCGCCGTCAACAACAAGCGCATCAGCATCATACTGACGTCTGTGACTGCTCCTGTAGGACAGGATCACTCAGGTGGCAGACACTCTGAAGGCGATGTACCTAGCCAAGAACTTGGACGTTATCATGAGTGCCTACTTCTCCACTACGTCTGCATTTACGGTTCTTGCTGGGGCGACGATGGCTGAGAAGGTTACAGCTATGGCGACTGCGTTGGTCAACTGCACTGTGGCCTGGGAATATGTCGTCAAGGAGGAGACTGAGGGTGGCACACCTCCAGCGACCTCCTCCCTGGGCAGTGCGGACGAGGCACTGGCGGCGGCTTTTGTGAAGCATGAGGCTGACAAGGCAGAGTTGGAACGTCTTCGTGCGGAGAATGCAAGCCTTCGCAAGCGACCCCGCACGTCCTTGAGCAGTGTTGAGGGCAAGCTGCACGACGGCCTGCGGAAGAGAGCGGAGGAGGAAGGTGTCGACGCCACTAGTATGTTAGGAGCACTAGGGCTTACTGACGACACTGACGAGAGTGAAGAGTATCGACGAAAGCTGTCGGGGCTTGATAGAGTGGATGCGCTCCCTACTAGCGTCTTGCGCAGAATCAAGCGTGGGTACAGTTTGTCGCTCAATGAACTCCGCCCCAAGAAGGATAAGGCACCGTTCGGGCAAGATGCTGGGAAGCCCCTTGCGACCTCCGAAACCTTTGCTGATGAAATACATCTCCTCATATGAATATATTCTCGTTTCTTTACGAACTTTCAAGACGACATGCTGGAGCACCTCGCCGAGGCGAAGCACTACCAAGACCCGCAGCCCCCTCTGTGATCGCTTGTGCCACCCGGGTGGCCGAAAATCTCCGGGCGAGGGCCTCCGCCGAAGAAGAAGCGCGGCGACAATCGCAGGCCGCCAGGGCCAGTGCCGAGCAACAGCGAAAGGTCGCGCTGGCCGCGCTGGCCGCGCGGGGGCGCACCTTAATTCAGGCTAAGCTGCCTGAGATCACTCTCCGCTGGTCCGCGTGCGCTGTGGGGCTAGCGCCGCAGTGCCAGCGGCAGCGGCGCTTCGAGGGCTGTACCGCGGTGGCGGGGCTGGGCACGGCGGGCCACGATGTCGGCCCCGACGTGACTGTCTTAGACCAGAACCAAGACGTGATAGCGTTGATCGACGTCTTCGTCGGTAGTCACAAGGAGCCGCCCGGGTGGCAAGCTTATGAGCCTGTCGGGGCAGTCCAGCTAGAAGTAGACGTGCGCAAGCTCCACTGGAAATCCGAGAGCGGCTATTGGCTGACCGACGTCAAGCTCCGCGCCAATAAAGCGCCGTGCAACTTTTGCGTGGCAGAGGCCAGCGCGGCAGAGGCACGCCTCCAAGCGCGGCTGGCAGAGGAAAGAAACGATACCAAAGACAATTAGCCCAGGAAGAGGAACGCATCCAAATGCAGTTGGCCGAAGAAGAGCTGGAGTGACAGTGCGACAGTGAGCGCACTGCCGCGTCGGCTGGAGGTTGTCAGGAGGCAACCGCACCCAGCCCGGGGGCGAGGCGGTGTGTGAGCAACCAGGAGCGCGCGCGCACGGACGACGGGGCGGCACGCGGGCGGGCGGTGTGCACGGTGCAAGACTGGCTGAAACATGCGTTCTCGGACGACGAGGCGGTGCAGGACCGGCTGAAACGGACGTTGCCCCCACGCGTGCGAAACCAAGTGCTGGCCAGGGGTCTGCCTGCGTGGCTCTCGGACGACGAGGCGGCCGTGTTCCCTAGCCTGACGTACACGCCGGGCGCGGCCGGACCTGTATGGGCCCTGGAGGAGGAGACCAAGGTAGTCTAAAAAGGTATTCAGTTTTGTATCTCAAAACATTCCCTCTCTGCTACTAAACGTCTGCGTGCGGGGGCTCGGACACAGATATTTGAGTTGAATGTATCACATTAAAAAATCTTAAAAAACAAAAGTAATCTCTTGGCCCGGGCCTTTTTTTTTAATTTCTTATCGATAGGTAAGACGTTGCCCTTATTTTCCGTACAGGCCGGACATAACAGAGAGGAAACTTTTAACCAGGCCCCCCTCTCTGTGAAGAAATAGCGAAGATGGAAAACTCCGGGGCGGGGGGGGGGGTGTGGGAGAGAGGGAAGGGGCCGAGATTTGGCCTTGGGTGGGAAAAGGGGCAGGGGGGGGGGGGGGCGAAGGGGATGGAGGAAAAAGGAAGGGAGGGGGTGATGAGGGGGGAAAGGGGGGGCCTCTTCCCCCCCCCCCCCCCCCGCCCCCCAAAAAAAGAAAAAAACTTGGGGCTAAAAAAGGCACCAACAATGTAGAAAGGGGAGCAGGGCGGGGGGGGGGGGGGGGGGGGGGAGGGGGGGGAAAGAAGAAGGGAGAGGGGAGCACCCCCCCCCCCCTCTCCTCCCCTGAAGGGAGAAAGAGAGAGGGGAGGGAGCGCCCCCCCCCCGCTCCCCTCCCCTCCTTCCTTTTCTTGCTAACACTCGCTTTTTCTATTTGCACTTCCCCCCCCCCCGCCCTTCCCTCTTCACACCCTTTACTTTATCCATTTGGCTATTTTACTAGGTTTTGTCGCACACTCCAGAACTGACAGGATTTCGAAATGTGAAGTCATTACTCTCATGCCTCACCAGAAAAGACGCACAGAAAAAAATGGCGATTACGACGAGGAAAGGCCGCTCTTTACGTTAGGCCAGCGCATAGACAAGGAAACACTGAAGAAGAATCTCTATGCTAGAAGACGTGAATGAGTGGGAGCTGCCTGTGAACGCACTGCTGCAGTCATGCTCACTCAATCGAAACCCTGTCGAATACCTGCCCGGCAAACCGGACAAGAAAGGGAGGCCATATGGAAATGGCGCGGTTTGTAACTTGCCCCTGTGGATCATGCGTCTTGTCTCTGGCTCGTTCTATGAATCCATCGGCATGAGCACCGCGGCAGCGACTATTTTGGCGCAGCTTACAGACAGGGAGCAGCTGTCTGTGCCGGCGCTGTTTTGCAGATTTGCCAACGGTGGGCAGGAAGCTATGTAAAAGCTGTTGTTGGAGCAGGTCAGAAAAGAAGATACGCCGAGCAACAGAAGGTGGGCCAAGAAGCAGTTCGACTCGGTGATCGATCAGGAATCAGTGCTGCGTAACCATGCAATCGATTGTCCGCTTATGCGCGACTGGTCACAAGCGTGCAGGAGCATGGGCAAGCAACTGAAGCGCGCGGGCGTCTTTGCAGAAGTGTGGGCTTTGGTAAAGTCGCTGAGCGACAAACCCAACAAGCTCACTACATTTGTCTCGTACATTTACCAGCGAGAGGAACTGAAAATCATCATGGAAGTGATGAGCTTTTTGCAGTCTCAGGGGCTTTACACTGGGGTTTTTTTTAATGATCAACTTCTGGTCGAGAGCAAGCTTCCCCGAGGCGGAGAGAAGGTTTTTACAGACGCGAGGTTGGCGAGTGTTCGGGCTCACGTAAGGGAGGCTCTGGTGCTCGACGTCGAGTTCCATGGCGGTAGCTATTTGCCCACGGTGGAGGACAAAAAGAGGCTTTATGGCTCTGTCAGTCTGAGCAAGCTGCCCAATGATACAGAGCGCTGTTTTGAACTGCTGGTGCGTCATGGGTCCGCCAATAGGCTACTGCGGTATGAGGGCTATGTGTTGCGCCCTCATGCGTATATTCAAGGCGTGTATGAGTATTCGAATGATTACTCAACCTACGCAGCAGAGGTGCTGGAGTTATCGGTTAACTATACCAGCAACGCTGTGTCGAGCAATAACACGTTGGAACGCTACCTAGAGCGCGTAGGGCACCCGCTTTTTCCGCTTATGACTCCGTCGTCAATCCGCGGCGACTGGATCAGCTTTCGCACTTGCTCGTTCAACGTCAAGACCCTGGAGTATTGTAGCTGGGATGACCAAGGAGAAAGGCGAGTCCGCTCCGTTTACTGACCATTGGTTCGACTTCGAAATAGATTTTGCAAAATTAGCAGAAGCTGCAAACCAGGGCGACGAGTGGCTTACTCCGCTTTGGTCCCAAATGCTGAAGCTGCAACTCAGCGAAGAAATGTGCTACGTGTTTGAACTGCTTGTTGGAATGCTAATGTACAGGCTGGGAGTACGACAACTGGCAGGTGATGCCCTTCATTGTGGGAGACGCTGGAACAAGCAAGGGCACAGTGTTGGACATAATCAGCCTGTTCAAACCACAGGGTAAAGTGGGGTTCATGAGTAAGAACATGGAGGACAAATTTGGCCTGCAAGGTTTATACCAGAAAGAGCTGGTTATGTGCATGGACTTGCCCCAGAATTTTGCGAGTGTATTAGATCAATCAATTATGCAGAGCTGCATCTCTGGCGAAGGCGTGGCTGTCCCTATCAAATACAAGACGGCTGTGACAGACCGCCGATTGTCAACACCTTGCATTATGGCGGGTAGTTGTGTTTTAAATTACAACGACGAGCAAGGACTGTGGAAACGACGACTCGCGCTGTTCCTTTGGCTCCAAACTCCTGGCCACGTGCGATCCGACCTCAGGGAGCGTATTGCCCAGGATGAGCTGCCTACATTTTGCTCCGTTGCATCGCGCGCTACCGCAAGACTGTACAGGAGAAACCGGGTGCTGACTTTTGGCGGGATATAGCGCCCGACGAGCTCCGGCAGAGCCAGAAATACGTGGAAAGCCGCATGAACGTGCTGGCGCGGTTCCTGCATGAGGGGTCAAAGGAGCACGGGGTGATCCCAGATAAAGGACGCCTTACTCTGTGGGAAGACTTTATCTCGGCGTATGAGGGGTACTTGAAGGAGCTGAAACAGCCTAGTACAAAGGCCGACAATATGCCCCACAGCGCGCTGCGCCAAAATGATTTCGAGGTGTTTGCCCCGCGCACGGGCCTAGGTGCTGGCAGGGGTGCTCACAAGAAAGACGGGCGCGTTAACTACTGCGTATACTGTCCACGCAGCAAGTCCGAGTTAGGACACGAGTGCGACCCCACGGGAGTCTGTCGAGGGGGCCTGTGCCGGTATGTGAATTGTAAGAACAAAGAGCACAACGCGGGCCGGCTCAAAGCGTATGGCATCGTAAATATGCGGATCGTGCCGAAAGCCGTGTTCGACCAATGGCTGATTGGCACTACGGAGGAGGCCGGCTCGGAATCGGGACCCAGCAAGAGCCTCAGCGAGAGCTTCAGCGTCAAGGAGTGGCACGAAAGGGTTTTGGCCTTGACAGCGGCGCAAGAGAACACAGAGGATGTCAGGCGTGCGGTCGAAAATATGTTAGAGGCGAATAGCAAGGCGGAGCGCAGGCGTGTCTGCCAAATTGCTGGCATCAAGAACTGGAAAGCCTTGAAAAAAAAGTACAAGGAAGCACAGAAGCGAAAGGGAGAGGAGCGGCAGGCGCAGGGGTCTTCTTCCAAGAGGTCCAGACTGTCGGTCGAACGTGTGGAAAAGTACCCTTTGGATAACAAATGAGTAAGAACAAGAACAACCAGGATGTTCAGGAGGTAAGCTTTTGGATATTCATTCTCATTTTTATCCAAAGGCCTGTTACTTTTTTTTGCATCATCAGCATTTTGAAGCCCACCGTGCCTGCTCCTGTGTGTGTGTGTGTCTGTGTGTGTGTTGCAGGCGCACGCCGGATGTCCGTGCGCCGGACAGTGCGCTGGCTGCACTGACAATAGGCGATTGTTGTCAAAAGGGTTTAGCAGGAGACTAGCAAAAGATTTTGTCTGGTTTCATTAAATCAGTTTTTTTTTTCTTCGTGAACACAAATCTTGCCCCCGGGGGTGTGACACCCTTGAGTCGAAGAGACCAGCGAATTCCAAGGGGAAACACTCACTTTTCCCCTCCTCCCCCCTCCCGGGGGGAAGGGGGGAGGGGGGTGGGCACCCTGACTGCACCCTTTTTCGCAGGCGGCCCCCCCCCCCACCGCATTTTCCCCACCGCGCTGCGGCCCCACCCCCCCTTCCCAATCTCTCTGTTAATATGTTATGTTGTGGCAGACCTGCGGCTGTAGACAAAGTCACTTTCTTTTGTTTTTTGTAAATTTAGCGACCTAGCGAATATCTGAGGAGGCAGCAGCAGACGTCGCGTCTACCCAAGTGCCAATTGCAACTCTTGCACCTGTTGTCGAGGCGGACCCCGTGCTTAACGTCCTGGCGTGCGCGACATGCCAGCACCCCGACTCTGAAACACAACCGCTGAAAGCGTGCCGGCGCTGTAGGTTGCACCTGTACTGTGACCACAGCTGCCAGAAAAAGCACTGGCGGGCAGAGCACAAGAACAAAGGTTATGCCGTCCGAAACTTTGCGTTGAAAGAGGCAGTGGATCGGCGAGTGACCCACAACTACCTCACGTTGCGACGTATTTTTGAAGGGCAGTTCACGAACCCGACCATCAAGGCCAGGGCGTTCCTGCACGAAGCAGTCATCGACATGTTGAAGCTGGACCCGGTGTGCGCGGACCTGCCCCTGGAGGGCCCTAACCCGGCAGCGCAAGCCGTGTGGCAGAAGGCGAGCGCCAAGTTCCGCTACGCGGGCAGGCTGCTGGCCATGAAGGGCGACGTCGACTACATGCGGGATGAGGCGGAATGTTGGATGCCGCGGCGCTATTTGCGTGACATAGACCTGCTGTGGGATCAACGGCTGGAGGGGCTAATGTCCTTTGTTTTTGGGACCCCAACCTGACCGGGAGGAGCGCTGTTTGTGTCCTCTAGTCTTGTAAATATCTATTTTCTTTTTTCTTCGTATTAAAGATTTAACAAAACATGCAGTTAGATAAATATACAATATCTTTTTGCTACACCGGAACCTTTGCAGTGCCATTAGCGTTGTAGTAGGGCTTGCCGTACCACCTTCCTTTTAATTCTCAAGATATCGGTCATTTTTGCTCGGATCCAGTCAACTGACTACCCGGGGGGGAGGGCAGCTGAAGCCCGCGCTGGCCAGCTGCTCTTTTCGCCGCAGCAACAGCTCGTGCGAAAAGAGATTCCCTAGCAATGTCTGGCCATAAAATAATTTATCTTTTGCAAGTAATCAAAATTGCTCTCCGCTTGCAGTATTTCGGTTAGCTTTGCTCGAAGGAGCTTAGAAGCCCCGCTGTCCTCGTCCAGGATCGATTGCATCTTCTCCCGTGCATGCTTGCACCATTCGGCAGACCTGTCGAAGGCTAATTTGGATAGCACAGCATAAGGTAAGTGTCGGTCGATCAAGTCTTTATCGACCTCTGCCCACGTTTTCTGTTTCGGAGCTGATGCAATTTTGTATCCACATTCTGCTCCCGCTTTGAAAACCTCATAGTAAGTCACGTGCTTTGAGAGACGATTCAAAAGTTCTTGTTCGTTTAGACTCCCTGCATCTGGGCAGGGACAAAGCTCCCTAAATTTCTTCTTTAGCAACCCCTCCTCTGTCTCTGTCCATTTCCTATCGCTCATGGAAAGATGCGCTAGCAGCTCGCGACAAAACCTGCTGCCGACGCCCTGGCCTTGGTAGCGGGGGTGAACTTCGAACAAATACATATAAACCGCGCGGCTGCTGCGTGGCTGCAACCCCGGCGGGCGTTCCTCCTCCGGGCGCGTGCACAGCGCCAGCCCCACCAGCTGTTGGTCTTCTGTGTGCTCGTACACGAACAGCAGGTTTGCCTCCGGATTCTGGAGGTACTCCCAGTTGTGTCTGCACAGCATCCCGCCGCCGTCCCAGACCAACTCGCGCAGCGCCTGAGCGTCATCCGGCGTGGCCCGTCGCGCGCGGCATTCGATACTTTCTACTTCCTTTTGCGGCCGCCGCGCACTGTCCGAAAAGACACTGGTCTCCTCAAAGGGCTCCACTGGGGCTTCTTCGGGAAATATGCAGCGGGGCGGGCGCTCGTCCACAGGTACGGGCGACACCCGCAAATAGCTATCGCAAACCTCCGAGTAGAGGTTCGTGGTGCGTTTCCACCCTGCGGGCGGCCTGCCCGATCCTGGGTAGTTGCTCACAAAGCCCAATCGCCGCAATATACCTCCAGGTGATCCATCCTAGCGTCTGCCGCCACATCCGAACCCTGCTGGAACGCCAGCGGCAGCGGCGGGTGGACCGTGCGCGTGAGGTTGTATTCATGGACCAAGCGGTTCCGCGCAGCCAGAACCGACGCCGGCGGGACATGCCCTGGAGTCGCACGGAATACTCCCCAGTAGCTACCGGCAAAGAGCGTGTCGTGTTCAGTCAGCTCCGACGCGGGGGCAGGTGCAGCAGCCCGCGTAGTTCCTGCTCTGCCGGCCGTACAGGCAAAAGTTGCAGTGCACAGACTTATCAGTGGGGGCTGCGACGGCGTCGATGGGCCTTTTTTTCCTTGCTTGGGGCTCTTGCCTTTCTTGGGACATCTTTGTTGGTACAACTCTGAAAGACGCAGGCCACCGAGAGACAATCTCTCTTTTGGCGCCTTTTGTACCCCCTTCACCCCCCCCCTCGTCAAAGTCTGACCCCCTTTTCTTTTCCCTTCTCATGTTTTCCCCTTCCCCCTCCCTCCCACATTTTCTCTCCAACCATTTGGGGGGGGGAGGGGGGCCGCGGCTGTTATAATTTAGCAAAAAAAAAAAAAAAAAAAAAAAAAAAAAAAAAAAAAAAAAAAAAAAAAAAAAAAAAAAAAACAGCGACACGTGAGAGTGGGGGGGGGGGGGGGGGAGAAGGTGGGGAGTAAGAAGAGAGGCCGCGACCAGACAATTCTTTTTCTTGCCTTTCAAATTTGTATGGGTGCGAAGAAGACAAATGTCCTCCCACTCGTCTTTTTCGGGGGTAGCAGACTGTCCCGGCCCCCCCCCCCTCCCCGCCCCTGCGAGGCGGCGGCAGAGGCGGCAGCCGCGCTTGCCGTCCTGCTAGTAATTTCAGTTAGAAATCCCTTTTTTTGTTTTAATTAAAAAAGAAAAAATGTTTGGCACGTGCGAACTTTTTCAGTTGCGATCTTGTTCAACCGCTGTCACCCTCAAGTGGTGGTACTAGCACTAATGCTTTTTCGGGGGGAACTTACAAGGACCGGCCGGCCCGGGAGCCGACGGCTTCCGCCATTTCGGCCAGCTAAGGAAGGTATCGAAGGGCGTCACCTGTAGGTACCGCAGCTGCCTGACTATAGCACCCGCTAGACGAGTCGCGGTGCGGTCGAACGACACACAAAAATTTCTCTCGTGTGACCAGTCAGCGCCTGGCAGTTCTTTGACATTTCTGGTTGAGCCCTCCCAATGAAATGCTGGCTCGGCCTTTGGATTTTTCGCTCTGCAACAAACGCAGTAGGCTCGAATGTTAACGTGCTTGAAAACCCCATCCGCACCTTTGTCCTCGACCGTTTTGTGTGTGTTGATCCATTCGTCGGAAAACCCGAGAGGTGTCCAGCACTCACGACAGAAGGCCACCTGGCTGAGCGCCGAGGTTTTCTCGGCTCGGAAAGTATTGTAGGAACTCTTATGCTCTGTTTAGTACAAGACGTTCTGCGCAGTCACTGCGTACTTGGTTGTACTGCCAGCACGTAATAGCACGCCAGGGACTGTAGTAAGGCGTGTGGGCAGCCCGTTCTGAAATACGACAAGATCACGCTGAAGGCGTCCGGGTCCAAGTCCAAAAAACGTGCCTCGCGTGGCTCCCAGCGCACCACCGGCGCCAAGACCTCTCGGAAGAAGCCACTGCAGGCCTGCAGGGTTTCGGCCCGGGTCTTGAAGAGAGTACCCCCGACGTCAAGCGTGATGTTGTCGGGCTCGGGCCCCGCGACGGGCTGCACGCCCAAGGGATCATCCTGGCCTTCGTCGTCCATGCTCGCTTTAATCTCCAAAAAAGTTCAGCTTTTGGGAAAATTACCAACTTCAGTCGATGATGCTCGTTGGTGTTTAATAAACTTTTTTTTTGGGGGGGGGGGGGGGGGGGAGGGATCAAACAGTCACCGCCAATTTTGTTCGCATGTTTTTTTTTCTTTGATCTTTGGTCCCCCCCCCCCCCCCGTTTTTTGTGCTGCCTTTGCACTTTTTTCGACCGTTCTTCACCTGCACCGGCCCCCCCCCCCCTCTCGCCCAAACCTATTTTCTTTGACCACAAATCCTGCATTGAGCCTGAGGGAACATACTTGTCAGCATCTTTTTAGCCCCGGCCGTGTCTGCAATGCGGTTGGCTATCCGTGCAAAATACACTTTGCCTTTAGTGCTTGGCAACCGTGGGATGATTTTGTTGAGGCTCTTGTTGATAGCCAAGACCTCAGTGGTACAACCAGGTGTATCGCGCAGGATCGCCATAAGACATCGTACGGCGTGCAGCCCGAGCTCCCGGCACCAGTCCTCCGTCCGTGGGCGGCGCTTGATAATTTCCAACCAACTGGCTGGCAGCGGACACGCCTTGCTTTCTAGCCAGGCGTCAAAGAAGCTTTGCCACTCCTCCTCTGGCCGGGCGGCAAGGAGCTCTTGCGACGACGTTGGATCGTACACTGCTTCTTCGCGGCGGAAGAGGCGGGCTCTGTCGGGAAGCACTGTGCTGAGCGCTTCGTCGAGATCAAGGAGCTCTTGCAGTCTTTCCCCGTTCACGCTCGGCGCATTGTCCACGCTGCTGGCAGGCTCCACGAAAAACCTCAAGGCCTCCGCAATGTGTGCACTACTTCGAGAGGCACATTCGCAAGATTAAACGACGAATGAATTGTGCCCCACGGCGTATTAAAGAACAAAGCGTTGGTGGAAAAGTTTCGCCCGGCCTTGTTCTTTCTCTCCTCCTCTTTGCTCGGCTTTGGTATTCGTCTGCCTGTAAACTTTAGAAACAGGATACGTGGAGTTCTGTGCTCTCGTATCGGCCCTGTCAGACTGTAATAGGTATCAACATCTCGATCTGCATTAGTTGTCGTGCCACAAGCTCCTGGATCTCGCGTCACAAAAATTTTGCGCTCTGAACTCCGCTGCTTTAGCTCTAGTGGAACAACGTCTGTGGTCCACCAGCCTTCCGGCACCGGATGTTGTTTGTTTTTTTCCCATTCGCGCAGACTAGCTCGTAGTTTATCTACTGGGCATTGCAGTGGCACGGAGTCTGGCAAGCCCAGCCGCCCCCTGAGTTCGTCGTAGGTCGTGCTTCGAGGCACGACGCGAACGGCGTTTTTTTCAGCGATTTAACCATGCTCGCTAACCCAGTAAGTCAGCCGGATAGTAATTTCGGTCTCAACCATTTCTTAATATTTCTACTCTTGCTAACTTAACAACAAGACAAAAAACAACTTGCCAGTTGTGCTCTTTTATTAAAACAGAAAAGAAAAATGTCGGGCCTTGAAACTTCTGCAAAGGAGGGGAAGCCTCACTCACAAGGAGGGTGTTGGCCGCTGCTCCCCCCCCCCCTCCACCTTTCGCACCCTCCCCCCGACCAATTTGTTTTTTTAAATTGTCAAACCGCCGTTTTTTCTGTTCGAACGTTTTTTCTTGCTCTCTATTGGTCCACCCTTTCGTGCCTGCCCCTAAGCAAACCACTGGCTTTTTTTTGGGGGGGGGAGGGGGGGCCGGCTCAGGAAAAAGGAAAAGCCGCCCGTTAGGCCGGGCCCCGGTCGTAAAAATTTTTCATCATGAGCAGGTATGGCTGCAACATCCAGGGCACCCAGGCGTGCACCTCAATCTCCAGCGCGTCGTTCGGCCAGCGCTTGAGAAAGGCCTGGCGCGCCGACAGCCAGTCGTTGAGCGCGTCCTCGGCCGCTTGGCCCAAATCTTGGCCGCTTGGCAAGTCATCACCAGTGTCATCATCATCATCAGCATCAGTGTCGTCCCTAAAGGTCGCATCGCACGCCAGCTCCAACACGCAGCGCTGCAGGACGAGGCGCATGACCGTGAGGTCGTTCAATTGCGGCGGCTGTCGGCGCTGCCGCCAATAACTCTGCGGCGTGCCTAGCAGCACGGCCTGCCTGAGCGCGGGGCTCTGGCACTCTTGTCGGTGGCCCGCGCGCCAGTGAGCGTTTTGGCAGTGCCGGTTGCAATAGAGCCTGGCGTGGCACGAGCCACAGGAGCGCAATTTCGTGGTTTCGGCGCGGCCGCAGGCAGCACAACATAGCGGCGGTGGGTTGTATGCTGGCCGTGGGCTGCCTGCCGGCGGACTGCCTGCTGGCGGACTGTCTGCTGGACCGTCTGTTGGACTGTCTGGTGGTTTCAGCGTCAACACGCCCAGGGCCACGTGCACATTTTGCGGATCCTCCTCGAGGTCCACCAGCGCGGAGGTGACCACTACGACCAGCGCCTTACGATCGGACGGGAATTGGTAGCCCTTGAGGAAATCGCGCAGGATGGTCGACTCGGGCTGGGCCAGCTTTTTTGCGGAAATATGCTGACCTACCATCTTATCTCCCAGCTCCACGCGCTGGTACACCAGCCTGCTGTCGGCAGATGCCGGGACATGGGATGCCAAGGTGTCGTACCACAGGCGGGGCTCGCGGCACACCCGGCGCACGAACTGGCGCACGCGCTTGTACTCCTTGATCAACTTGGACCCTGGTTGGCAAATCTTACGGTGCGCCCGTTTCCAGTCTTCTTTTTGGCATTGCGGGCTGCAGTACGTCGCGTAGCGGCAGCGGGCGCACTTGCGGACTGGACCTTGGGCCTTATTAGGGCATTCGAGGTTGAAGCACCGGTCCCTGTAGGTAAACTCCACGGCGCGATTAGAACATATTTGTCTTCAACATTTGTGAGAAAAAAAATGCAAATCTTCTTTTGCAAATTGAGGGGGGGGCCGCGCCCCCTAGAAGGAGGGAGGGGGGGGGGGCCGTTGCGTGGGCGGGGCCCAAACTCTCCACGGGCCAAAGAAAACCTAAAACAGAGCGAGCGAGAACGGCCGCAGCAGTTGCACGAGTTCGAGAGTGAGTGTGAGACAGGAAATGAAAACACTGGCGAAGAGGAGGGGAAATGGCGAAGAGGAGGGGAAATGGCGAAGAGGAGGGGAAATGGCGAAGAGGAGGGGAAATGGCGAAGAGGAGGGGAAATGGCGAAGAGGAAGGGAAATGGCGAAGAGGAGGGGAAATGGCGAAGAGGAGGGGGGGAAAATGGCGAAGAGGAGGGGGGGGGGGGGAAATGGCGAAGAGGAGGGGGGGTGGGGCAAGGCCGCCATTCCCCCCAAGTCACCAAAGGAATGGAAAAACTTCTCAGACAGTGCCCCCCCCCCCCCCCGCTGGCAGGCCTTTCTTTTCTTTTTGGTGTGTGTGTATTGTTTAGCTTTGTTTGTTTTTTGGCCTTTACCCAGACCTAAATGCAAAGTGCCGCTCCGCAAGGCGAACTGTTGCTGTCATTCTCTGGCGCGTTCGCGCCCGTGGCCACCTTGCGCCCCGACTCGTTCGACCTGCAAGGCAAGCGGCTGCAGGGCACCCTCGAGGCCGACGGCTCGTTGGCTAGCCAGTGTCACGCTGTCCGACGACTTGAGCGTGCGGGCGGAAGACGCCCGGGCGACGGCGGCGCACGTACTGCAGAAACGGCGCGAGGATGTGCGGCTGGTGCAGCAGGACCTGCTGGCGCTGGAGTGCAAGCTGCGCCAGCCCCCCGCTGACGACGACGACGAGACTGTCGCGCCCGCCCGGAATGAGGCGGAGGTCGTGAGGCTGAACCAACTGCTGGGCCAACACGAGCGCGAGATCGAACGGCAGAACAACAGCGCCAGCTCACGGTCACGTACACCGAGACCACCGAAACCAGCACACTTGTGCTACCCCCGGGCGTGATCGTCTCGGTGCCGGCGCTGGCCGCCACGCCGCTGCTCTGGTGCCCGCGGCTCGAGCCTACTCGAGTGCTCCACAGCTCGCTGCGCACGACGTTTGTCGAGGCCCGGCCGCCCGGGGTTGCGCCGCTTTGTGCGACCTACGTGCTGCCCCAGCCCGGCCGCGGCGCCACGGTGCGCCGCGGCGCGGCGCTGTGCGTCGGGAACGGCCTGCTGTACGCCATAGAAGAAGGGGGCGGCAATCTCTGGAGCTTCAGCCTGACGGACCACGACAGAGCCGGCGTGCCGCGCGTCCTGGGCAAATCCCTGCGGCCCGTGGCGTTGGCTTCTTGCCAGGGCCGCTTCTACGTGACCGACTCGGGTACGCGCGGCTTGGTCGTGTTCAAGGGCGGGCTGCGGCCGCAGGGCTCCCTCGCAAGTGTCACCCTCGGCGCCTGTGCCGACAGTGGCGTGGCCGCGGCGGGCGACACCCTGTTCGTGACCGACCGCACAAGACATTTGGTACGGGCGCTGTCGGTCTCAGCGGCGCCTGGCTCCGAACGCCTGCTCCGCGAATGGGGCTCGCGGGGCAGCACCCCCCGCCAGTTCAACTCGCTCGCGGGGCTCGCGTGCGCCGACGGCCGGGTCTGGGTCGCCGACAGCCTGAACCACCGTGGCCAGGCCTTTGGCGCGCAGGACGGCCAACTGGTCGCGCACTGGGGCCAGCAGGGCACACAAGCGGGCGCGCTGTACCACCCCCACGCTGGCGTTGTACCAGGGCCTGGTTTTCGTCGCTGATTACCCGGGCGCGTGGCGCCTCCAGGCCTTCACGCCCGCCGGCCAATTCGCGTACGTGTGCCCCGGGCCGGGGGGGCTCGAACGCGCGCCCTCGCTCGCGGCGTTCGGGGACCGGCTCTTCGTCAGTGGCTACGAGCACTGCCACGTCCTGGCCTTCCGCGTGAAACCGTGGCCTGCGGCCAGCACCACGTCGCCGCCAGGCAGCGAGTAGCAAAAGGCGGCGACAAGTAGCAAAAGCACCACAACCACGAAGAAAAAAAGAGGGGGGGGAAAAAAGCCTTCTTTTTTTGCCTTGCAACACCCCCTCCCATCCCTCCACGCTTGTTTTCTTCCTTGGCCTCCCCTGCCCTCCCCCCGCCAGTCAGTCATTTTTCTTGCTCTCCTTTTCTTTTTTTTTTGCACGCACTCACTCTGGCTCACTTTCTCCGTTTCTCTCCCCCCCCCCCCCCCAGCCCCTTTCGCTCCCGACATACCTACGGCCGTTTCTGGGGCCCTCCCCCCTACCCTCTCTCTCTCGCTCTCTCGCTCGCTCTCTCTCTCTCCCTGCCCTTCTTATCCCCTTTACCAACCCAAACAGCCGCAAAGGCAAAGACATTAATAAAAAGAAAAAAGTTGCCATGCACCAGTGCCACCACTGTCACACCGTGTATTGCCAGGACCAGAACGGCGTTCGGTGGGTAGCAGAACAAGTCAGCCAAGGCGAAAAGAGGCTGGAGAAAACAGATTCGTGCCGGCAAACAGAGTGCCCGGCGCTAGGCTACAAGTGGTGGGAGAAATTCCTCATTGACTGCCTGCTCGATCTTTTGGGGCGGCCCGCCACGATGGACAAGAGTGCGTGGACTTACCAAAAGGTAGGAGATCTTACCTACGATCTATTTGTGCTGGCCGACGAATACTCATCCGTTGTGCGGGATATTAGCACAACCAACAAAGTGCCTGGCCCTCAAATCGAAGTAGAGTGGAACAGGGGCGGTCCGGAAGCCCGCTTCAAGCTGCTGCTGCCATTCTTGAGTCGTTGGGTCCGCAGTGACCCAGAATACGTGCAACAAGTCGTAAGCTCACGGGGAAGTGCTGGCGGCCTCGAGAAGTTGGTGTATCTAGTAAACATTGCTGAGGCCAAAAGCTGTAACTTCCCCAGCCCCGAGAAAAGAGTGCCCTTCACTATGCTGAAGTGTCTGGCCAAAGGTATCAAGGGCGGACCTAGCGTTTGGGCAGTGTATGCACAGGCCCAGAGTGAGACCGGCCTGTGCATATCGCCATGTCGGCAAGCGCCATGCCATGCGTCCAAGGCCACGCGCGCTACCAATGCCACATGGGAATACACAAGCCTAGGTTGCCTCACCGGCGGCGCACCTCTCCCTCCCGCCTCTTGCTGCCCCTCCACCAGTTCGCGGCCGCTGCGCTGGACCTGTACTTTGGCCCGGCGGAACGTTACATAATTTCCAACCCATTGCCCGCCATGTGGAAAATTATAGAAAAAGGAGGGCTGCAAAAAGATACTGATTACGTTGTGCTCGAAGGTCTGCACGAATACGACCGAAGAAAAAATTACATAGGTACATTAGAAATCAAGTGGCCGGGCCCGGACAGTTGCTACCTGCGGTTGGGTGCAAATCACTGTATTTCCGCGACCTCTGATTGGTTTGTCTCCAGCAACCAGGCGCTGAAAAAAAAGGCACTGCACTATATCAGCTATGAAAAGGAGCGCTGCGAGGTTTGCCAAAGGCCCGTCACGATCCATGTGCTAAAAAGGCAGGCCTCCTCGTAGCTTTTTTTTTACGGCTGGCCCCCCCCCCCCCCGCACCCCAACGCAGCCACATTTCTTCCTCCTCTCCTGAAAAAAACCTACCTGCGCGCCTGACCCCCCCCTCTCCTGTCTTCTTGCTTTTGCTTTGCGCCCCCTGTCCCCCCCCCCCCCCCTCTCTGCCCTCCTCCACACACCCCGCCCGCGCCTTTCTCTGCGCATTTCTCCGCCGGCCCCCCCCCCCCCGCCTCAGTCTGTTACACACAAACATGCGACTTTCCTGTCGCCTTCCCCGGTCTCACCCAAAGGCTGGCCGCTCGAGCCGTTCTTTGTTGGCGTCGGCGCTGCCTTGTGCTGGTGATTGCTCTTCTTCGTGCTGCTGCCGCGCACAGTCCAACGCTACAGGCCGTGCAGCCTGCGCGCCCGGCTGTGCAGGGTCCACCGCCGGCGCGGAATGTCGTGGCGGGGCTCGCCTTCCTCTGACGAAGAGGCGGGCTTTTTCTGGTGCCATCTGCATCACTGGCCCCTATACGTCGGTCTAGCTACAGCCTTGTACCTGGCGCCGGCGGGCTGGCCGCTCTGGCTGCGCTGGGGCGGCATAGGCTTTCCTTTTGTCCTCGTCGTCCAGGGCCTCTGCTACCAGGACCGCTGCCGCTTCTGCTATGTGCTGCCCCAGGCCAACAGTTTGAACGTGTAACAGAAACATCTCTCTCTTTGACCGGATTCGGCTGCTGCCCCTTTTCCTGCGCCAGCCCTCACCCCCCCCCCCCCTTCTCTCTCTCTCTCTCTCTCCCGCGCACGGTCGGGCAAGAGTGATTTTTGAAAGGAAAAATACTCGTTTCGTCAAAATTAATTTATTATTTTCTTTAAAAACTTTCTTTCTTCAGACACCTCCAAATGTGCCGCGAAATTAGGCATTTGTTCCTTTTTTTTGGCCGCCAAATCGCAGATAAACATTTGTTTTTGTTGGGGGGCCAACGACGACGAAATGTCCAAAGCAAAAATCTTTCGGGAAAGGTGCGCGGGCGGGGGAAAAAAAAAGATTTAGACCTCAAGGTTTTCTCCCCCCGTTCGCCAAATTATTTCTTTTTTTCTTTCAAAAAGTTTGTCTCCTTGCCAATTTAGGCAGGTGCTCTTTTTTTGCTTCCCGCAGAATCGCAGCGAAATTGTGTTTTTTTTTTTTGAACGGCGCGTCGGCCTGATATATCTTGGGTGCTCACGCGCGAGCCTCTCGTATCAGTAGGCAACAAGCGTTACGACGAAAAATCCTGCTCTGCTTTTTTTTTGTCGTAACGCTTGTAGCTCTGTGGTGCAATCGCGGCTGGTAGCCAAAAAGGCGGAGGCCAAAAGCAAAAAAAGATCTTTGTGACAGCGGAACTACGGCTTTTTTTTAATGCTATTTGAAAGGACCGACATCCGCGGCCCCCCCCCCCCCCCTTCCCCTCTTCCCTTCTCCCCTACGCAGGGCACCGCCTTTTTCCTCCCCTCGCTTTTTTTTTTTGCTTTAATAATAAATAAGATGTACCTCCGGTCTTTTTTGCCCGAAAGTCTTGTATCTCCTTTAGCGGAATTTTCTCAAACCCAAGACGAAGCTTCCGCAGCGGCCGACATTGCTGCAAGCCCGCAAGGGTAGTGATGTTTTTTGCAGAGATAGATTTCGACATCTTGCAGAAAGCGGCAGTTCTGCAGTTGGCGGGGGAGGGGGGAAAGCTTTTTTTTGGGGGAAATTTGGAACAGGTAATCTTAGGTTTAAAAACGAACCAACAACAAAAAAAAGGACATGTTCCTCTTCCAAAAAAAAAACAAGGTTTCTTGTATTCCGGAAAAAAAAAACAAGGTTTCTTGCATTCAACAGGCCGCCAAACAAGAGTGGTTCCAATATTTCTTGCATGGCATGAAGACGCAGCTTTTTCCTCCTGCTGCGCAACTTAATCTTGAAAAGTTCTTCACGGGCTGGACAGACGAGGATAAAATGGCGGTAAACGATTTTTTGGGCACTTACAAGCGAGTCAAAGAGAACTACCATTCACTGGAGCGACAAACATTCCTGGATATTCTACGCAGCAGTCTTTCGCCACGAACAGGGTGTAGAATATGGGTTGCGCACAAGAGCGGCCGTTGGTTCGCGATCTTTACTGTCCAAGGTTTAGGCACTGATGCGCCACACGCAATAGTAGAGTACGTTCATTATTTTGGCGCGGGCGAGGCTCAGGTGGAAGACCAGGAGATTAAGTCGACCATCACTGCTTTTGCCCGAAAAAAATACCAGCTACCTCGACGGAAATTGCCAGACGATTTTGTGATGCTCAGGCCGGCGGGGACAAATGAACAGCGCATCATTGTAGAGAAACGGGTGTCGCAACGAACAGCATCAGAAAAAACATTTTAAACAAGGTTTCTTACATGTACAACAACTTTTTTTCATTAATAAATTTTTTGTAAAAAAAAACTCGTAATTTTTTTTACAGTGGTGCCGGCCCCCGCAGCTTTTGGACACCAGAAAAAAAAACACACACACACACACACTGGCTCTGTTTTCCTCCCCGTCGTCCATCCCCCCCCCCCCCCCCCCCCGTCCCGAGCCACGTTTACGCTTCTTCGAGGCCGGGCTTGCTGCACTGTTCGACAGACGGTAAAGTCGGACGACAGAGGCCCAGCGCAAAGAGCTCCGCGCTGCCGTCCTGGTTGCAGGCGGTCAAATCGACTGGCTCCAGCTTCGGCGCCGACAATAACGAGATCTCCACGCTGCGTTGTTCTTGCAGCGCTTGTACTAGCCAACGCTTGCAGAGGTCGAATCGGCAGATGGGCTGGCAGGGGGCCTGTTCCCTGGCCTCCAGCTTTTCGGCGGCGCTGCGGACCGTTTGCACCGGGTACACACAGAACAAGCTCTGGTCACGCTGCAGGTACGTTGTCCCGTGCTGGCCGTGCTGGTCGGCCCTGCGCCACTTGCCGGGCAGCGCACCCTTGAGCTTGCCCTCGGCCCCGCGCAGCTGGAAACCCAGCTCGTTCGGGTACAAGCTCGCGTAACACGTCATCGGGCTGTGGGGCACCGTAGTCGCGATAACCGTCGCCGCTTCCCGCGGGCCGCCGACGCGCTGCCCACACACCTTAGTGTCCGGCTGCGCGTGTTGTGCCAGTAACTGCCGCACGCTGCCCGCCACTTCGGCCGGCGGACGGTCCGCCTCCACGCAGTCGAGCTGCTCCAGCGCCACAGCGCATCCGCGATGTAGTTCACCGGGCTGCTCTCACTGTAGCGGCCCTCCTGTGGGTAGAAGGTGGCCGGCGCCACCGTCAGCGGCAGGTACAGCTGCCCGCTGCTTTTGTCCCGCAGGAGCCGCAAATGGCACTCATCGACTTCCGACAATGACCCGTACTCGGGCGATACGGCGCGGTAGAAATGCGGCTTCTTCCTCGTTCGGTGCAGCCCCGGCAGCAGCGGGTACGCGGCCAGACCAGAAATTCTAGGCCCGTTCGCACCCTGCAACAAAAAAGCGTCGCGTGCACGGGTCTGCGGCGCTACCAGCACGGGGCACAGGGCTACGGTCAGCGCTGGCAGCGCCAGCGAAAAAAAGTCCAGGACCGCGCTGTTTGTCGACACTGTTATAGCCCACAGCCGCGCGTACTGGTACAGCACCGCCAGCCAGCGCTGGCGCGCTGTTACCGGCAGCCCCGCGTCGATGATCTGGTGGTGCAGCGCTGCTATTGGTTCCAGCAGCACGCCGAGGATGTTCCGGCGCTGGCCGTGGCTGCTGACGGGGGCCTCCAACGCCGCCGCGGCCGCTTGCAGGCACACCGAAACCACGTACAGGGCCGAGTACACGGCGTGGCACTTCTGCACGCTTTCACGCCACGCCGGCGGCAGCTCGCCCGACAACTGCGGGAGCGCCACGGCCGCCTGTACGTCCTGCACCAGGCGCAGCAGCTGGCCCAAACTCTTACAGCTCAACAGCCCCTGGATGACGTGCTCGAAGTGTTGGTAGCGCGCCCGCGAGCCCTTGACTACCAAATACGCAACAGCGGTTGCTGCGCCCTTGTGCGTCCTCTTCCTCTTCTTCTTCTGCGGCGGTTCTTTTTCTTCTTCTTCTTCTTCGGGCACGGGCCCCGCCGCCGTCGAGACAACGACGGGTTCTAGCCAACGGTCTAGCTCCCGCAACTCCCGGCACAGGCGCGAGTACACGTTCAGGAAGGCCAGCAGGCCTAGCATTAGCGGGTCCCCCTCGTCGATCTCGTGGTCGGGCTCCATCGTGTGGTTGCGCTGCAGGCCTAGCACCAGCTGGTTGTACTCCTGGCCGTACTCGGGGCTAATATAGTGCAGCGCTTCTAGCACCAGCGCCAGTTTCTGCAAGAACTTGTGGAAGTCGCAGTGGTGGCTCACGACCGAAATTTCGTGTGCACGCAACCTAGCTAGCACGCGCTCCAGTGACTTGGCCTCCCCGAACACTTCCTCCTCACCCTGTTGCGCGAGCCACTGCTGGAATTCGACTGTCTCCTGCAGCCGTTGCAGCAGCTCGCACGCCCTCTTCTGCCACAGGCAGGCGGTGTCGGGGTGTGTGCGAGCCAGCGCTGCGTTTAATTGTTCCAGGTCCGTCACCAATTCACACAGCACACTCGAGCTCTCGGTATTTTCTGGCTCGTAGCTGACGCGCGGTCCGGCAGACTGCATTGTCTCCTCTTTGCCCACAGACAATACTGTCTCTGTCTCTTCCTCTCTTACTCTCGTGGTGGGGCTCCCCCGGCATGGCCCCCCCCCCCCCCTCGCACCTTTTCCCCTAACAAGCCTGCCCCCCCTCCTCCCCACACGCAGCCACCTTTCTTCCTCCTCTGCCCATCCTCCCCTGTTCGGGTTCACATTCTCCCACAAAACAAAGCTATGTTTTTTTTTCACCCTTTGTACTTTCGGCCTTTCCATCATCTGCGGCCCCCCCCCCCCCAACTCCCCCCCCCCCCCTCCCCATTCCCCTCCATTTCGCGCGTTGCAAATGTTGTACTAGTCGATTTTTCCCTCGACGTTTTCTGGTCATCGGGGAGGAGGGGGGGGGCCAAACAGCAAAAAGAGAGAGGGAAGGCCGAGAGGGAGGGGGGGGGAGGGAAAGAAAAATTGCAGACTCAAAACAAAAAATTTGTGTAGCCAAATGGCAGGTTACGACGAGGCTTGGGTGAACGAGGGAGAAACCAAGGACCTAATGTGTGCAATTTGCCTGTGCGTGGCACGCGACATCGTGCAGCACGGGCTGACAGTCGTTCTGCGAAGCCTGCTTTAAGCAAAACCAAGCGGCGGGGCGCCCTTGCGCAAATTGCCGGGGGCCCGATGACGCGGCGGCCGCCAACCGCGATTGCCTCGCGGTACAGAACCTCACGATCCGCTGCCCGTCCAACTGCGGCGCCACCTTCCTTCTCGGGGACAAGAAGGTCTTGGCCGACAAGTGCCCCGCCCTCACCACAGCTGCTGCTAGTACCACAGATCTGCCTGTGTCTGCATTTACGATAATGGGTATAATTATTATAGCATTAGGGGGGCTGTTACCCTGTTTAAAAAAGATATAGGCGCGGCCGTCTGCGACCCGCATTGCTCTAACAAGGCTGAAAAAACTAGGAAGCTGGGGGGCGAGGCTTGCGATTGGTGTGCAATGGATGCGGCATGTCGCAAGCGCTGGGAGTACGTAGGAGCGGTGTCCGTAGGACAGCACAGATGTGTGCAGTATTCCTTGCGCAAGCGGCTCTAGACTTTTTTTTTGCAGGTATCTAATGAGCCGCACATATTTTCCGCGCCTCTCCTGCTCGAACATCCGAGTGGGTTTGTCATAAGATTAAAAAAGATATTTCTTTGAAAACAACAAAGGGCGCCACTGTCCAAGATATTGCACACACGAAAAAAGATTCTTTTACTGAATAAAAGCTTTTGTACCAAAAGTCAGACCGCGGGCGGAAGACTGAACACAGCTCGATGTTATCTAGAGAAAATACGTCCAAATTAGCGGGGGCTTTCCCCCCCCTCCCGCAGTTTTCTTTGTACTCTAGGCAGGGCAGTGGAGACTGGCGGCGGGGCCGGCCTGCCGTCGGGCCCCTCGACATTTTTCTGCGCACAAATACCCTGGATCGAGGCGTACATGGTAGAGACTCGGAGGCCGAGCGGGAAAACGTCGTAAAATAGGGGGTGCTCTGGAAATGTCGCTGCAACAAATTTCCGTGTCTGCCGCCGAGTTCGGAGCAGCGGCCCGGCTGCTAGCCAGCGCCAGCGCCGCGTAGAATTCCGCTGGTTTCTCGCACTGACTGTGCCCGCTGCCGGCTACCACCACGCAGGGCACCGCGCCGCCCGACAGCCTGGATAACACAGCGCCCTGCTGGCTGGGCATGATAGTATCGTGCTCTCCGTAGATCAGGGCCGTCGGCACGTTCGATTGCAACAGCTCGGGCAGCGAGGGGCACAGCCAGCGCGCGCGCCCCTGCCTCCAGCTGATAGCTATGTTGCTGGCGACCAGCAGGTCGCCCACCGAGCACGGACGGCCCAGCACCTCGAGCAAAAACCAGGTGTGCGCGGAGCACCCCCGCTGCTGAAGCCAAACATAGGCAAGGCTCTTCACCGGCCGGAGGCGCAAAAGTCGGTGCAGGGGGCTTAGCTTGAAGAACAGCGCCCAGTACGTGCCCTGCCGGCCAAGCAGAGGGAAAAGGCCCGCGGGCGCTGCCAGGATCAGCCGATTAATTCTGTGGCCCGCTCGCGCAGCTAGTGTGGACGCGACGTGCCCGCCAAAGGAATGGCCCAACACGTCTGGTCTGTCGGGGCAGTGTCGCACTATATAAGATTCGACCATCTCGGCTAATAGATTGGTAGCCTCGTCCCCCGCAATTTGCTGGAGGCACGCAGGCGTGGGCAGCCGTCCGAAGCCCGGCAAATTCAGCAAGTGAACCTCGCGGTAAGACCGCAGCCAGAAAGGCACCGAATCTAGATAAAACAACGCGCCGCTCGACACTCCGTGCACCACCACGAGACCTTTGCCGCCGGCACTGCCGGCGGCTTTTGTCGCCCTGATCAAATGTAGCTGACTGCGGAGTTGCCCGGCAACCAGAGCTCCGTCACGTCGCTCGTCAGGGTCACGTCTGGGTGCAGTGCTGTGATCTACTGGAGCTACTCGGTGCGCTGCCAGGTGCCGACGGGGGAGTGGTCTACTAACCTCAAGTCTTTTCGTCTTGCTGCAACGCTTCTGCGCACAGCTTGCCAGCAGGACAAGAAAGGTGGTAGTGGAGCTTCGAAGCCCGCGAGACCACCGTCCGACCAGACCTGCAAGCAATGGGCCGCTGGGAAGTGTACGTGGGGTGCAAAATGCCGCTTTAAGCACGCCTGCCCGGTCTGTCCTGGGGCGACACACATCAAGATCCAGTGTCCCCAGGCAGCCAAGTGGCCTTTCTGACTCTTGCTAGACGAGGAACTCGACATCATCGTATTACTATGTAAGGACATTGGGGGGGGGGGCAGATGGGGGAGAGAGTGGGAGGCGTGTGGTGTGTGAGGCGAAACGGCTGGGTGAAGCGTCGATGTAAGTGCGTTCCACTCACTACCCGATGATGTGCAGGCATCAGTTCGCACTCAAGCATGCCTCCCCACACACTCATGCGGCTTCGGTTTATCTGACGTCAAATCTCTCGCCCCTATCGCCTACGCAGCATCACTTTCTGATGCTGCACCCAGGATCTGGGAAGCTTTCAAAATAGTCAACCCTGCATAATTTATGAATAGCTTGATGGATGAGAAACGTCACCCTTCCCCTCTTCCTCTGTTTTTAGAAGCTCTGCCCACTCTGGATCGGCTGCGCGCTCAGGCAAATGACAACCCAGTGAAGAAATTCCCGAGCGGCGCCAAGCTTCCTATCCCTATCACCTCTCTCCTTCCCCTCTGCAATGAACGCAAAACCATTTCTTGCAGTTCATTCTTTGAACACTATGCTTGCGCTGAACTGAGTCCCTTTCTATCTGCTCGTGTTGATTTGCCCACCTACACTATGCGGTTTGCTAAACTACAAAAACGCTTCCTCACACAACACAACTTTCAGCGTTTCGAGAACTGGCGAGCACGTGATGTTCCTGATGTAGAACGTGCCCGCCTTACTCGCTGAAGGAACCAATCTTGCTCTTACTTGCCCACCCATACATTCATATCTCCTTCTCAAAGATCAGGCATGGGATCTCATGGGGCAGAGACGCGCTGGCCTTGTCGACCAATCAAAAGAGCGGCCACCCGACCCAGGACCTTATGCTTGTTATGGATGCAAAAACACATTCATCTCTCTTTCTGCACTCGAAACACACACTGGCAACACATGCACACACAAGCACGGATCAGCTGCCAAGCTCAAGCACGATGGCCTTGTAAAGCTATTATATGAGGATGTCTAAGGTAGGTGGAATGAACGCAACGCTTGAGCCTCGTTAGTACAACGCCGAGAAACGATGAGTCGATCTTGCTGTCTTTCACTCTGCGTCTACTACCTCCAAGCTACAGCTTGACACTGATCTAGCCATCACCAAATCCATATGCATCGCCCCGTCCTATGTTGAAGATACGATTCACGACGTCAATGCTGCCATCGAGAAGCGTGAAGCCGAAAAAATCAACAAACACGCGGAAGGATGCAAGCAAGCCGGCGCTGAATTTATCACGTTTCATGTCTAGCTTCGGTGGTTTCGGAATGCATGCTCAAGTCTTTATGAAGAACATCAGCGAGCAAGCAGCCTTTCACATGCCATCGATCTACACGCCGCACGGATATGCTCTACGGATCAAAGCCATTCTGCACTTCGCAATCCATCGATGGAACTACATTAACTGGATGCACCAGCTCAAGAAATCCAACCGCTTACACCCACACACATTGCCACAGCGCAAGCTGCGACCTATCAGACTCGCCTCTTGTTTTCCCTATCGTGACGTATAATTTGTTAGGACTCTATTATTGACTAGGTATTAATTGTTTTTGTTTGTTAAAAAAAATTGAAAAAAAAACTGTCGTTCCTTGGAACCAGAATTCATTTGAATTAGTTTCTTCTTTATTTATTTTCGTCTCTTTCTGATTAAACATTAAATATTGCTTACTGTAAAAAAATTATAAAAAAATCTTTCTTCTCTCTTCTGTTAGACCTATTAATATAATATATTAATTTGGTTAGACAGTACGGGCCGGCATATGTAATGCGTGTCGTTAGAGCCATAACGTGTGTCCAGCCTAATACGTTCCCGCCTTTTGTCTTGGCACGTTCTTCTAATAAAGTTTATACTGCGTACGATAGCACTAACAGCTTAGCTTTGATTCCGGTTTATTAAGGTAGTCTAACAGGTTATGAAGCCTTGAAGCGTGAACATAAAGCCTGATAAACTTTATTCACATATTCACTTTTTCCAGCGTTTTTCGTGGTGTGTGGAAGGCTACCACAGAACAAACGAACCGGTGACGTGCGGAAGGCTGTCACCAAATCAGGTGAACTGTTGGAACGTGCAGAAGGCTGCCCACAAACACCTGGGGTGGAACGTGCGGAAGGCTGCCACCTAATTTTAACCGAACTGTTCATTAAGAACAAACCCTTACTAATCTAGCTTCACTAGAAATAGTGAGAGCAAATCTGGTAGTCGAGGTTTCTCCTACCTTCCGCCCTTCGAAACGCTAACATGGCATCTTATAACTCTGACCTAGTCAAAATGAGGCTGGAAACGCCTAAGTACAATCATGGGAAAGAATGGGAGCTGTGGGAATACACCTTTATATTTATAATAGGTGTCACGCACCCAGAAACTATCATTGATACCGGGTTTCCAGACTCACACCTTAGCAAAACCCCTATCTACCTATATTCCTCCTGACCCCCCTATCAATGCACCCTTTAAATCACCACAAGGAGAGGAAGAAGAAGGAATAGGCGAGCAAGAAGAAGCAGAAGCTAAGGATAAGAAAGAGGAAGCTAAGATTAAGAAAGAGGAGAGTGAAGATGCATCTGCAGAACCGCCAGCCATCATACCAAGTGAACGAAAATCTGAGATGCCAATGGCAACTGGGAGGAACAAGCCCAAGCCGCTATTTGCATTAAGATTTAGTGAACAGTATTATGAGCAACAGAGAAAAGAAAAGAATGCAAGGTTGAATAGGCTCCTATATGCTTTCTTACTTCAATCTTGCGCTCATGATAGGAAAGTGATGGCTATTATGAGACAAGGGGGAACCGATGGGTAGCCTGCTTCTTGGCCCTCAAGAAACACATTATGGGGGGCTTGACCTCATAAAGTTTGAAGAGGACCAAGAAGCAGTCTATCACTCTTACCCAAAGAAACCCAGTGAGATGAGTGCATGGCTAGCTAACTACACTACCCTTTTGAAGAAGCAGGAAAAGTTGATGGGAGTCATTCCTGAGATCATGAAAACCGATATGATCATGAGGAAGCTCAAACACATGCAACTCTTTAAAAGGTACCATCAAAACATCTGGCAAGCCTTACTCCCTGATCAGAGACCCAACCTTGAGGAGTTCTTAAAGGTTATAGAGCAACTCGCGCAAGGTCATGTCTCTCAGGGCAAGTTACGTAAGCTATACGGTTCCGGAAGCTCTAAGTCTGATCCTATCACTATCAATTTGGTAGGGGCAGCTAAGAGCAAAAGGAACCCCAAACCACCTCAAACAAGAACTAGCACTCAAGGAGGGGGAGAGGAAGGTTTGTGTTGGAACTGCCTCTCCCCTGACCATAGGATTGCTTTCTGTCGTGTTAAATTTCAACTGACTGACTGTCCTAACGATGGACACGGTCCCTTAAGGTGTCCTCTTAGAAGACGAGCTAGGGTATGTGATAAAGGACAAGTGAGAGAGAGTGATAAGGACAGGCAGTCGGAGAAGACAGACAGACAGGACAAGAGAGAGGAGACAAGAAGTAAGAAGAAGAAGAAGAAGAAGAAGGAGAGCAGCAAAGAGAGAAGAAAGCTGAAAGCATCTGATTTCATTAAGAAGAAGAAGATGATAAGCTTGAATGCTGAGTCCCCTTCCTCTTCCTCTTCTTCTCCTTCAGAGAGTGACGAAGAAGAAGACCCAAGTGTACCAGACAACCTTGAGCCTTCTTCTAAGTCAGACTCAGAGTCAGAAGACGAGGGAGAGGTGGGGTACATCCATCATATGGCTATTATGATGATGAGAAGAGAGGGAGAGGAAGAAGAGGGAGACATCGAAACACACGAACCCACCCTCTCATCTACACCCCACACACCACTTTTGTCACACGCATTTGTGCCACCTGGCGCGGAAGATAGAGGTGAGGGTGAGCGGGAGAGTGGTGTGCGAGGGGGAGATGAGGACAAGCATGCATCATCTATTCAAAACGCCTCCACACACACTCGCCCCACTATCCCACCCCTTCACGAGAACAACTTTTTACGCCCCTTGATATGGCTGGTGACCCCACTCCTCTTAACCAGATCATACCACTGGAAGAGAAGTGGGCACTCAGACGTACCAGGGCAGGTTACGTAAAAATACTCGTGAAAGGGCTGCATCCCATACACATTCGTGAGGTAGGTGGCCCACCCCTCAACCTCCACGGCAAACCGATGCGTAAGAGTAGTTGTCATGTCACTAGTAGTAAGCAGTGCGAGGCGACAGTGCCTGACACTGGTATTCGGTGCTCGTGGAGTTTGGGGGCAGCGAGAAAAGGGGCAATGGAGAGTGTGCAGCTAGGTTAGTAGAGCATGAATTCTGTGGCAAGCACCTTGATCAAGAGAAAAAGAGGGGGGAAATACTAGCGAAGTATAGGGAGAAATTGAACTTAGGTCTTCTACCCCTTACGATGCTCTTACTATTGGACCTGCCACCTTATTCACTAAAACCTCCCTATGGAGACAGCACATAGTGACTCGTCCGTCACCTAACCCTGCTCCATTCCCTACTACTACCACTACACCGACCACTACTACACAGAACATACGTAGAAGAGAGATGGGAGTAGGGGGAGTAGAGGGAGTAGGTGTAGGGATAGGACAGTTCGTGCCTCTTACCTCTGTGTTGTCCCCATCTCATGCAAAACCCACACCCAAGCACAGTCCTTAAGTGTGTTGTCGGCACCCCTTGTACCACATAACGCATCTGTGACGTCTGCATTGTTAACTCATGCACACTCTGTGTCTCGTGTTGTGTCTGTCCCACCTGAAAGAGAGCCGGGAGAAACCCCAAACAGCCAACCAACCGTTCCTATGACCTCCGAACAGGGGAAAGTAGGGACGGTAGAGGGTAAAAAGGCGTTGGGTAGTGGGGGACTTCCCCCCATTGAAGAGTTGCAACGACTCCTCAATGCCCTCGCCCAAGGGTTTAAGAATAGGACAGTGAAAGACGGACAGATCGTAACGAAGAGTGGGGAGTATGATGAGTTTTACACTGAGGTGTATTATGCGATACATGACTGAATAACACCTATGGCTACCAAACACGAAGACCCATTTGCACGTGGGATTGTCGCTTCTTTTCCTTACATGTTGAAGGAGATAGAGGAACTTGAAGCTGTGTTGGGGGGTAAGACACCCCCGGAAGAGGATGAGACGGATAGTTCTCAGACCGACGACACCACCACCAACACACAAAGCACAAACACTGCAACACAAGACAACACACATGCTGAATGCGCTGTTATGCTGATGGGAAATGAGGCAGACAGCGACATTAAAGCTAGTAGTATTGTGTGGGTAGATGACAGTGGAGCAAGCGAAACACAGTCACCCGACAAATCCACATTCGTCAAACTTGTGAGAGCCCCGCAGAAGTTCAGAATCGCAAAAGGAAGCACTAGGACTGAGTATAAAGGCAAGGTTCAAATGAACCTCTCGGGCTCTCATGGGGATGAAGTCTGTGTATTTGATTCGCATACCACCTATAACCCACATTTAAAGTATGGGCTTGTCGCAACCTCAGCATGGGTGCGAAAGGGGCTCGCCGTTGTGCATCAAAACAATCAGGTCATAGTCCTAAACAAACCTATCAGAATTGAGGAGAAACAGATAGTAGCTAGGGGGAGAGCTCTACCTAACAACCTCACGGTTTTCGATGCCCCAGGGACCAGACCCCTTAACCCCAATGAGTGGTATGAGCCCACCGCACAGCCTCCCCTCAACACGGAAACAAAGACCCAACTCACCCCCCCTACTGAAACAAGTGAGGCTCCGGAGCCCGATGATTCATCGGACACGGGGGAACAAGCTTGACGAGTGTCCTCTCACCTTTCTCAAAAGGCCAACCTACCTGTATATCATGACGACATATACTGTTCTTCGTCTCCTTGTGTGTGTGGTTGGCAATGCGATGTGTCTCGTGCTTATGTACCTTATTCTACTGAGATAGACACAAAGAGAGGTGAGAGAGCAAGGCAGGAGGATGACAGAGTGCTGTGTCCTGTTGTCCGTCCCCACTATCATGAAAACATACACGCCACTGTATTTCACCGCATGTGTAAGCACAGAGGGGTAAAAGCCATGGAGAGAATGGCTAAGTATATGGGAGTAAAGACAGTGGGGAGAGAGCGGAGAGAACGAATAATGAAGTGTGAGTGGTGTTTGCGGAATAAGATCAAAAAGACACCACACTTCACAAAGAACCATCATATCGTAGAGCACCGACCCGGGATCCACCTTTCCATGGATACCCAGGGTTGGTGGAATACGATATCATGGGACGGTAAGAGATATAAATTTACCGTTAAGTGCTTAGCATCCAACTTTGAACTCGATTACTATTTGCGTCACAACAATGAATTTTTTCCTTGTTTTCTCAAAGCTACCGCCTTCTTTGAGAGACATTCAGGAAAGAAGGTTACGTTTATTACTTGCGACCAAGAGTACGGGATGTATACAGAGTTCAAAGAGTGGGTTGACGTAAATCAGCCAGTCTTTCTCGAGGCCCCGACAGGGGAGAAACAGGTTGTCGCTAAGGTAGAGAGGTCCCACCAAACCAACGGTGGGCCCGAAAGAGCTATCCTTAGCGACGCCGAACTTCCACCCTCTATGTGGGTGGAAGCAGAGAAAGCTGCAACCTATTTTAGCAATCTCTTGCCCATAGCTCATGGACCCTTCAAAGGGAAATCCCCCTACGAAGTAATCCACAAACGTAAACCCATGCTCCATCACCTCAGGCCCATCGGGTGTATGGCGTTTATGAAAGTGGACGCTAAGAGGGGGAAAGGAGAAAGGGGAAAGAGAGTAATATTTCTCGGGTACGAACGGAATACCGGATATTATCGGGTGTATGATCCGGTCGCAAGGAAAATACACGGTAATGTTCGACATGTCGCGTTCGATGTCTGGAAATTGGGGAAGAGGGAAGCATCCAAATCTCTAGCAGAGACCAATACCTCTGAAAATATGTTTTCGGTGAAATGGCACTTGCCCCCTTCCGAACCCCAACGAACCCAACAGCACCCGGAAAGTCAAGGTAATGTTCCGGGGGAGATCGCGGTGGAGATATTTCCGACTGGGGGATACATTTCCCCAGCCGGAGGTCTATAATCCGGATCGCCCCCATTTGAGGCGCCCCCCAATGACCCCAATACAGGGAACGGCGATACTAAGGGAGTGGAAGTCAGGGAGGACAGATCTGACCCACCACCACTAGTACCTCCCACCCCGAAAGGTATGACTCCTAAGCCCAGTGGGGATCAGGGAGAGGCGAAAGTAATGAAAAAGAAACACAGGATCAAAGAGAGACAAGATTTGTCAGGGATATATATGGAAATTCCGGCCAAAGCGTGGGGAGAAGGATGGGCGAAACAAACTTACGGGAATAATTGGCAAACTGCGGTTCGCAAAGGAACGGTGTCTGCACCCACTGCCCCAGTTGTCGGTAAAACCAAACGTTTCCCGGCACACGCGGTCCTCTTTGATGATGGAGTTATCGACAAAGTGATTGATACGGAAATCCTCAAGTATGCCATCGCGCATGTCCCAAAACCGCCACCCCAATCGATCACCCCAAATGAAGACGAGAATCAAAGCGAAGCTGCCGCGCCTAATGCGGGCGGCCTAAACTTTGATACTACGTCCCGAATTTGCGTTTATCGAGGGGGAGAAGGAAAGGGTGGCTGAGCAACGGGCTGAACACAGTTCTAATTGGAGATCGCATGAACAATGCAAAATTTCCGGGGAGGACGTCATCTCGGGAAGGACAAGGAGCGCACATGTCACGGTATGCGCCCGAGAAGAACGTGCGGAATATTGTTTTGTCAGTGCGAAATTTCCGGAATTCTCGGTGATACAAAAACCAAAAGACAGTAAGCAAGCTCTGCAGAAGGAATTCGAGCAGCTGAAAGAACTTAAGGCTTTTGTTTGGCGCAAAGAAAAGGAAGCTATTATGTCAGGGACACCAATCATTCCGGTAAACTGGATAGAGACACCGTCAAGCAACAGGGTACGCTAGATGAGTTTCATAAAGCCCGAATTACGTTGAGAGGGGACCTTTTGAAGGCATACACCCAGTATGACCCTAAAAAGACTTACTCCCCCACCGCTCAACATCGGACAATTTTGCTCATAATAGCATACGCCGCATGCTTTGGGATCGACTTATGGCTGATTGATTTTACCACAGCCTATCTACACGCCAAAATCCCGTACAACATTTACGTAAGGCCACCGCGCGAATTCCAATTGGAGGATTATGTTTGGCTTTTGAAAAAGGCATTATACGGTCACCCGGAATCTGGTCGGTTGTGATACGATATGTTGTACGGGAACTCACGGGTGAACTTAAGTTCAAAACCTTTACGCTCGATAGAGCTTCCTTCGTAAGACATGGGAGCAGCCTCAAAACCACACAACTCTTATCATTCCATGTCGATGACGGATGCCACGCGGCAACTAGGTCTGAACATCTCAAGTTAGTCGCGCACTTTGAGAAAAAGGGTTTCAGGTGCAAAAATCTGGGTAAAGCCACAGAGTTCAAGAATATTCAGATTGTTCAAATTGAGAAAGGGATTGTGTTACATAAACGCAAATACGAACTTCTCATTTTGAACGAACTAGGATATATGAACGAAGTACCTGCTAAAACCCCGTTCACATCTGAAAATCCAGCATCTCTCAAGAAAGACCACATGCTATTGAAGTATGACCTAAAGATGCATTTTAGGCATGCTTATCTTCTTAGCAGTGCACACGACGCCCCTTTTAATTTGCCAGTTGAGTATTGCGGCTAAATCCCCAATCCCGACACATCATATGCGATGGCGCATCGTCTGTTCTTGTGGTTATTAATACCAAGGGCGCTGTTTTTCCGGAGGGGAGACAAGAATCTTAGGAAACTATTTGAATCTTGTTTCTCCGTCCCAAAAACCCCCAAAGACTGAAAGTCTAACCATGGGTCGTGCGCTGAGGCCAATGCAATGAACTAATTCACAGAATGGAAGCTTTCAGTGTACCGATCATCGCTAATGTCGATAGGACTATCTCGGAAAATCCGTTGGTAGGGTTTGTGGACTCTGATTTTGCAGGAAATAAAGTTTCGCGAAAATCTCGGTCAGGGTATGTTTACTTATTCAATGGGACCCCGGTGGCATGGTTCTCAAAACTGCAATCGGTAATAGCTAAATCTACGTTGGAATCCGAAACAGTGTCAGCTAACGAGGCAGTAAGAGAACTCCTCGCGATATTACAATTTCTAAGGGATATTGGAATCAACCTCAAAGGACCCACCCCCCTCTTCGAAGATAATGAAGGGACTGTATTGTTGTCGGAGAGGGGGTTAGGGGAAGCCAGTACCAAACATATTGAGGCAAAATATTATCTTCTCGCAAAACTCGTTAAGGACGGAATAGTCAAATTATTTAGAGTACTAACAGAGGAAAATATTTATGTATCTGGCTAAGAAAATTTCATTCTTGCTAGACAGGGAGGGTCGAGCTCGTATTGAGATGAAACACTATCAATTTGCGTACTAAATCTACTCATAAGGGTCACTTTTCTGAACATTTTATAACATCGGTATATAGTTATTAATTTTCCACATGCGCATCTACCAATTGTCTTAGGGAGAGAGTTGACTGGAAGTTAGGGGACAAAGGACGGAACAGCGCCAACCAGAGGACCCTCATTTCCAAATACTTGTCTCACTATTACATTCATAGGTAGTTCGATCGACTAGCGGCGGGCCAGAGGATGAGAGCGTAGTCTGGACTTTGGAGCTTCATCACCTTTTTGCTCGCTTTCACGAGAATGCCGAAACTCGGCTGGCTATCAATAGCATTCTATCGTGTGTTCGCGCCCCCCCCCCCCCCCCCCCCCCGCCCCTTTCGTGATCGCTGCATAATATTATTAGTATTATCATATTTATATACATAAAAACATCTAAGATGCTAAGTTGGAGGTCGCAGTTGCTGGCAGGAGGGCGATTTATCAGACTATATTTCTGTATGTCTTGAAATGCCTCTGCAACAAGCCTGGACTGTACCAGACCAGCTAATAATTACAGATATTTGTATTTGTACTATACATCATATTAATTTGTGATTCTTTGTTAGCCCCCTACGGGAAGCGCTGACAAATTTTATAATACATACTACCGAGTAGTAGAATAATTAATAGTTCAGATAGGTCACATTTCATGGTAGATTAGCTAGTACAATCAGGTTCATTTCATATATTATCAGTATATTCGGATTATCTTGTATACAGCATATATCGATACTGTATATGTAACTTGTTTATGCTATGTATGTATTAATTTACATTACCATTACTCATAACATAGGATAAGGTGTGAGTAGGCCATAATCTTTTTCTAGTCTATTAGGCCTGACTTGCCTGGGTGGCGCTGCCCTGTGTGTAGTTTAACTGATATACACTTGCACCAGCAAGTTGGGTAGCCACCGTCAACATTATCTCTTGGAGATAGTGACTGTAAGAGTGAGTATGTTTTGAGTCTGTGTTTTTACAATTTTCACACAATAGTTAATAGGACCTGCAGTTAATTTAATAATTAACCTTGCTCCAGGGGGAGTGTTAGACATATTAATATAATGTATTAATTAGGTTAGACAGTACTGGCCGGC